>JAOVYX010002222.1:0-40474 GCA_035668315.1 Drosera spatulata
CCCCCCACCCTCACCCTTTCCCTAACAGGATTTTGTGGATAGAAGTTGCTATATATAGTATATCTGACAATTGATGGTTATCAGACTGCCACTTGAGCCAATACTGAATCGAGAGGGAGCATTACTTGGGTCTCAGTTTTCTCTTCTTACCAAATTCCTGTAGACCTGCTATTTTACTTTGTACCGTACTTTGGGTGCTATTAGGGCGAGCATCGTGGCTGCAGGAATTGACTGATGTCCCTAGACTCCTAGACTCACGAATATAAGCATCTATGTGAGAATTTCCTGCAATATGTTTCATGTCACATGACTAATTCTTATGATTTTTATGTGACATTGTACACCAGGGGTTTGGCCCATCATGCTGCAGCTTTGGGTTGCCAGGTGAACGTTCCCGATGAAGTCCTTGTTGGGTAAGTTACGGGACACTTGCTAATCGTGTCCTGGAAGTCAGCAATTGAAGGCCTTTTTAGGGGACTCGTTGATTTTGATGTTGGTCGTCTCTTGAGCTGTAACAGGCATCCCCTCTCATCCCCTATGAGATGATTTGTTCCCAGTCTAGAACTGGTATGTTCCATTGCTTCAAATAGTTACTCTTTGGTAGTGGTTTTTTAGTAATGCCTCCTGAATAACTGGAAGGCGAAACAAGGACAGCCAATTGGTTCAGACGGAGGCAAATAATGATGATTGAATGCTTGGATCCGGCAATCTTTACTGAATCAGTCTGCGGGTAGGGAATGCTTTCTTAGCTCATTCCTGTCTTAGATAGCTTCAGATATTTGCTCATTACTTTCCTATTTTCCCTCAGTCTTAATAAAAAATAAAAAAATTCCTTTTTTTCAGCTGGCTTGCTTGCTTGGTGTAAACTGTTTAAGATTGCTGGGTGTGGGTTCTTTAATACTTGTGGGTCTCTTTCTAACTGAACAAGAATTGCCTAGAATCTCCTTTCTTATAACGTGGCTTGTAAAATCCATGTTTGTAAAACACGATGTTCTCCACTGCATATAAAGAGACATCTATTTTCATTGCCTTCAAACAGCATTGTTGTTGTCGCCTCATTAAGTGAAGGACAAATCCAATTATTGCCTCTTTGAGTAGCCATGTGAGCAGTTTCATGTGTCTTAGTTATGGGGCGTAGAGTAAACTAGATCGGATGTTAGTCACCCTGATATCTGATCTTCCACTGAGGCCTTTTGAGGAGAATCATAAAATTTGATGATTGGTCGTCTCCCAAGCAGTGTCAGACATATTCCATCCTCTCCTGCGAGGTTATTTGACTTTGAGTGTGCTATTTTCTATCACGATAAATAGGTCCTTTGGTCGAGTCATTAGGGGTCTTCCTCATGCATAACTGAATGGTGAATATCACAACAGTAGTTTGGTTGAATGGAGGCAAAAGTCAATTCATAGGGTCCCTGAACTTTAAGCTATCTAATGTTCCATTCTGATTATTCTGAGGGTTCTCTGCCCTTTCCCTGAATTTCTTTATGCTTTTATAGATCGGTACATCGCAATGTCGGAGACCATTGAATCTTGTGATGTCAAAAAATAAAATCAGTATTTTTGTTTTGTTCTTTGGTTGGTAATAGCAATATGGTGTGCATGATTCGTTAGTGCAACTTTGTCAGTTACAGATGCTGTTTTTTTGAATTCTGTAACTAGAAACCTTTGGCATGATGCCTATGGAAAGGTCGTTGGCTATCACGATTGAAGGAAGTTCCCGTTCATGCATGTCTTCCTTCCAATTCAAATGGCTCATTTATTTTTTCGTCAATCTATTTATGAGAAATATTTGATGGGTTTTTGTGGTTGCATATTCACTTGCTGGCTTCTTGACATTTGGGTGCTTACAAATCTGGGTAAATTACATCATCAATGCAGATACCCTCTTGCTGGTTTTATGCTGGTACATTACCTTGAACTGTGGCCTTTTGAAGGGACTCTTTTTGATATTGGCGATTGGTTGTTCCTAAGAATTTCTGGAGATACACGATTTGCTTTTATCAGGGTTATTGATCCTAGACTTGAACCTTTGTAGTGTTGTATTTTATTTTCAAAACAGGCTCTTTGGTAGAGTGTTCGAAGAGTGAGTGAAGTCATGAAAGCTATGTGGTTGAGAGTCCAGACGGAGGCCTTTATTGATTTAAGGCTGGTGAGGGGCTTTTGCACTGTGAGCAATCCGATGCTTTCTGCTAAGTCGGTTTAAAGGTAGGCAATGTTTCTTTGCTAATTCTTATCTGAGATTGTTCATCCTTTTTTCACCAATCATGCAGCTTAGTTGCTTTATCCTTCTTGCTGGGAGGAGTGTTCTGCTGCATGTCAGACTTTTAGGGATTTTACTTGCTGAAATGGGTAGTAAAGTGCCAAGTGCAGAAGCTTGTTTTTTGTTCATGGTTCTATGATTTCTAAGTAAAAATGTGACTTTATGGTATTTATTTTCAAGGATTAGCTCAAAATATTGATCACAAATGATGTTGTATATCTCGGAGTTCGTAGTTCCCTGATAGAAATGCAGGCCTCAATTTCTACATCTTGTGGAGCTGCCTTCGCTGCATTTACCGCATCTGTTACTATATGGAAAATAATGAGTTTCCTAGACAAACCACCCCCCACACCACCCCCAAGAAAAAAAAAAAAGGTTTCAGCTGTCTTTATTCTGTAAGATCTACCAATTCCTTGATCCTTCGTACGCCATGATTATGAAGGATTTAACAATTCTTCGTGCCGTTGTACTAATATCCATTATACAAGTTGTTGGCATCAGTTCATCTGTGATGGGCCTTTCACATGTGCGCAGGGTTGCATGACTTGCAACTCTAAGGTATGATCATGGATGAGTCTTTTATGTTTTCGCTTGGCTATTTGGTTTCACTTTTTTGTGCTTGCACAAGTATAGGTGTTTCATTGACCAAATTCATTCCCAGCAGCGTGATGGGCACTCGAGATATTAGTAGACATGTGAAATGTGTTTCTGTTAGTTGTAGACATATTGGACTCTGCAGCTTATACAGATATGCTAGGAAAACGGAATGCTTGTGGCGCTGAAGGAGCGTTTGTAGATGGCATTGTTTGTGTTTTTCTTTTGTAGCACTGCCGTATGGTATTGCTGAAATTCACTTGGCTATGGTTCTGCTTGTTTTCGAGCCTAAATGATGACAATAATGGTCTTTCCAGCGATTACTGGTGGCTTTAGACCTTGCCCGTAGTCACTAGAAGCCGTCGCTCTTGAATGAACGGAAGGTTCTATAGGGGATTGGTTGCTGTACCACAAACTTGCCTTGTTTGCTTAGACTTGAGTCTAATGTGGGTTGACTCCGATTTTGTTTCAGGGGAGGGTCAAGGAATAACGTGTTACTTTTAGGCCAGTTTAGACAGTCGTTTAGGTGAACCTTTTAGACTTTTCGAACACTAGCTAGTGGTGTCACAACATGCCACATAGTCCAATGCGGATAGTGTGGTACATACTTCCTTCAAAGCTGAAACTATACGACTCGTCTAATTTATCACAACGTCGAAACAGGTGCATTTGCACTTAGGAACTGTCCTATCATAGTTTTTCTTCATTTGGATTGTACTTGTCAAGGAAAAGGTCGAAATTAGGCACCTTGATTGAAGTTCTAGAATCGGGTCTTAGCTGAAGATTGACAAGGTGCTGCCTGTGAGTTGATCGAATAGATCAACGTTGGGAACAAATTAATTCCCTAAGTTTTCTCGATTGGAGCTTGATAGGTTTAAGATACGAAGGATGGATGCATTATGCATCATACAACGAAATTATGCAGTATGCACTACGCATTGTGCAATCTCGTTGCAGCTGATTATATTTTGATCCTACATACTTTAGAATCTTATGGTGACGTCATAATTTCTCAATTTTGATGCTCGAACTAAATTTTCCATGTTGATTCAATGGTTCATTTGCTTCTTTTTCCTTTTTCCCCCTTTTTTTTTTCCTGGTTGCTTAGCTGCAATCAATTAGCGTATTGATCTTTCATATTCGTCTTACTTGACTTTTTCTTCTTCTTTTTTTTTTTTTTTAAATCAGATTTTAGTTTGTCTTACTTGACTTGGTTTAAGCATTGATGCAGATGTTGTACCATCATCAACGGATGAACTAGACCGCTACAGAGCTTAAGCGGACCATCCCAGACTGCGACAATGCAATCTGTTTAGTGCTTCTTTTTCATTTTCAGTCCAAAGTCAATTCTCAATAGGGACGGTATACTTCTGTGTGAAATCACAAAGCAACTATTTATTAGTTTAAGGGAGATATGCTAAACAATCCATATTACGCAACCCTCATTCATATTGGATGATGGGTATCGATTTTCGACGAACAATCATAACTTGGTCGCGTGTTGTTCTAATGACTAGAGTTTGAATTCTGATGGGATCGAAAACTAATCCGTGTTCTCGAACGCAGATTCAAATCCTACGATACCAAACAACATTTGGTTGACGTCAATCACACCTCAGTTGACCCAAATTGTCTCGATTGGCTGCCATATATAGGTCATATGTACATTCCTTGTGGAATGTGGACCGAACACCATCACTGAGAGGGAGACTCTAAGATAGTGAAGTTACCAGTATTCCCAATATGAGTGGATCCTATCATGATCTCCAACCTTCATTTATTTCATGACCTTTACCTCATATATTTATCAATCTATGATGGATGGATGGATATTGATTTTCCTATGGTTCTCTGACTGATAAGATAAACCGCTGTTTCCAGCAATAAGGAATATTTGCTTGCTTTCGAGTGGTAGGAATGCTGAGATTTGCTTGTCGTCGTTGTATTAACCAATTAAGGAAGCGTTTGAACGTATCGGAGAGTGTTAACATTGATTAGAGATACTGTTGGGTAGTTCGGAGATTGTAGCAAATGCTTATGGAGTTTGGACGCTTGACACGAAAAAGCCGGCTTAGGAAATAAAATCCGACTGGTATGATACTGTTCAATGGATGCTCATTCTTCTGGTTTTTGGGCAACACGGCTTATTGTTAATCCAGCTACGATAACTTGTCGTTTCTAGCAATGAGGGATATTTGCTTGCTTTTGATAGTTAGAATGGTGCACAGTTGCTACTAGACGCTGTACTAACTAATTAGAAACACTTCTGAACGTATCGAGAGTGTAACTTGGTATTCAGATTGTATCCGGTAGCTTGGAGTTATCAAGGGACTCACTGTACCAAGCGTCTTTCGAGTTCGGACGCGTGACATGAAAACGTAGGTTTAGGAAACAAAATCCAACTGATATGATATCAATTGATGATGGATGTCTGTTCATTCTTCTGGTTTATGGGCAATGCACATATTGTTGATCTAACTGTTCATTTCTAGCAATCAGGCATATTAGCTGAACGTCTCACTTGCTTATGTTCACGCAAAACTTTCATATCTCATGAAAGTTTAACGGACGTGGCGAACCTGAATTTTGATGTTAGTGGGATTCGAACCCAAGACCTTCAAAAAAAAGGTTGAATCGAACACACTAGACCAACCCAGGTTGGTTAATATCTCATGAAAGTTGGTGTCAATTATTCGGGGCTATTTGATATGGCTACTCAAATTAATGGAATCCAGAATCATTAGTAGAGATTGTTTGGTATTCTGTTAAAATAGTGGAGTAAAAAAGGTAGTAACAGAATCATAAAATCAAAATCCAAAATCAAAATCATCACATCAAATGAAATGATTATTAGAAAAGAGGGTGTTATATATACATTCTTGAACCTACTATCATCAGTTCAGATTTTTGATAGAATTGGTTTCTCGACATGATAACATAACAGGTCGTGACAAGAGATCACAAGTTCGATCCATATCTCCTCCCAGACAGAGGGTCTTAACTATTCAATCCAAAGAAATCAGGAATCAGAATATAAAATTTGGATTCGCTAGCCAAACAATCTAAAACCAATATCCAGAATCAGAAGTACTAAACAGACACGTAAAAAATCAGAATTCATAGCCAAAGAAAATTAGGAATCAGAAATTGAAATTCATTTTCTCAGGATTTCAGTTTTTTGCTTCTAATTCTTCATTTTGAAAAAACTTAAAATTACTCCATATCAAACCATCTGGATTCGTTAATCGCATAATCGAAAACCATATTAATCAGGGCCTTTACTTGGGGGTTAATTCAAACACCGTAAAGCTCGAGCTTACATGCCAAGCACAATTTTTGGTGTTCAGACAGTGTAAGTATCAAAAAGTAAGAACTTGGTTTTGACTTTTTTACTCAGCTTCTCACAAGAAAGTTCAAATTCTGTGCCGCGTTGGCTTGCCACTTGAGAAGTTTAGACGCGACTTCGACGGTGTATGAAAGGTTGGGACTGGGATCACAAAAGGGTTGTGTTATCATTCTAATCATCCAAAAACCAAAGAAAAAAAAAATCTGTACAAAAATTTATAGTATTTTTCACCGTCCGATGTTATGCTGTCCCAGCACTGAACAATCGGCAATCCAAATCCCAAAGGTTGAAGAGCACAATCATACTTAATTGGACTACAACAAACTATCAAGTCAGGGCACTCATAATTACTAACATCAGTATCTACTCAACAATAAAACAGGATTAATGAAGTGATGCTAAGTAACTCTTTGCTTTGATCATATGATCTGGAAATCGATATTTATTCATGTCATCAGGAAATAATTTTATGATAATATGTATATTTCATAACAAAGATAAGTTTATATATTTATATCATGCCCTTCCCAAAACCCTATGATTGGTGAGATTAGTCAGTTTGTTGCTTTGTTTTGTTTTAATATCTACCCAAAACGGATAAAAACTTTCAATTAAGTCACAAAACTCAATCTCAGTAATCTTCAAAGGAAACAACCTGAATCATATTTGGTTCTAATTCATGAACTGTACAATGGAGTATAAAGGTAATTCCTCACCACGCAATATCAAATCATGGACCATTACACGTTATAAACCATACCTTGTACAAGTCCAATTATCTCCTTGTTGAAAAATTCAGTGTAAGAAAAAAAGATGCATGAATATTTTCAAAAAGTACTGATTGATGAATAACATTCGTGTAAATGAGTAACTACCAACCACGCACGCCCAAAAACAATGACATTATCTCTACCATTAATGATGAGATTCCAGTTAGTGATACTCAAACCAAAACAATAGAATGAAAAGGGCAACATTCTTGTCTGTCATATCAAATCCACATGTACTTGATTATGACATGATTTTTGCGATTGTTCCTCTCCTTTGCCTATAAATATCTTGCATTTCCAACATCCAAGGCCACAACTTATACACCATTTTATAACTATTCATCAACATACTAGCTTAGCTCCATTATTCAAGCTCCAAAATGGTTCACCAAAACGTAGCCAATCTAGTAGCTATCTTGGTCTTAGCCTTGTGTGGTCTAGTGGCCTCGAGGGGTGCTCCTCAGGCTCAAGGCACCAAATGGGCGGTCCTCATAGCCGGCTCCAATGGCTACGTGAACTATAGACATCAGGTATTGTCTCGTTGTATCGTTACGTGTTTATTTCATTCATTCATATTATATGTATGTTTTTTTTTTTTCTCCGTTCATTCATATCATATGTATCGTGTTGTCTGATTCTTATACAGAAACAAAGACTTCGATTGGATTCGTTAATGATAGTGTTTGGTGTTGTGATTCTTGTTGAAACATTCCAATCAATGAGAATTAAACTCGAAGAAGATTGAATTAGGCGCATGAGGGCCCCGAATTTGTATATGCCAGAGGGATATCAAATAAAAAGTTGTCCCACTTACATTTCCCTATAAATGCTTCTTTTTCTAGTGATGTGAAGCTTTTTTGTCTGTACCAATCATGTACTGCAAAATGGAAGCCAAAGATTTTTGGACTCGGTTCGTTTATTGGTTATTATACAAACACAGATTTGTGCTAAATGTAGATCACATATATGTAAGTCACGGTAAATGTTTCGAGTATATGTTTGAAATAGATGAAGGAAGAAGCTCGTCGTATTTGCATGTACGTGGAAGTGTTCGGAGATGAATATCATGCATTCACTTTTTCTCGTGTTTGATCCTACAGGCCGATGTATGTCACGCTTACCAAATCCTGAAGAGGGGTGGTCTCAAGGACGAGAACATCATCGTGTTCATGTACGATGACATCGCCAATAACCCTGAGAATCCTCACAAAGGGGTTATCATAAACCGTCCGGGAGGTCCTAACGTCTACCCAGGAGTTCCCAAGGTACATATGATCTTATCTAATGTGGATTCATGTATATAACTTTTGATTCTTGAATCATTTTTAAGCTTTTTTTCGAGATTTCGCAGGACTACACAGGAGACGCTGTAACAGCAGCAAACTTCCAAGCAGTAATTCTCGGAGACGAGAAAGCAGTGAAAGGTGGAAGTGGAAAGGTTGTGAAGAGTGGACCAAATGACCACATTTTCATATACTATACAGACCATGGTGCCTCTGGACTTATTGGTAAGTATTCCTATTACTTATAAGAAGCTAGTCAATGATATATTCTTTGTTATTTATCGTATCATATAGTTTATCGAAATATCTTATAATCACCTTGATAGAGAGGGACAAAACGAGGACGCAATAAAGCAAGTAGCGAATAACACGCAACTAACATTAGAGTCACAGAAAATCATGACTTGAAAGGTACTTAGTCGTCACAGTCCAAGTTATCCAAACTTATTAATACTATCAACTTCAGAATTTGGTTAGACTGAATAATCAGTATATATCAAAACTTTGACTCTTGTCTAGCAGTACTTGAATGGCTGTGAGAGTTTATCAAAGTTGTAAAATATTTGAATTTTTGATCATTTGTATTACTATTAATCAACTTCAATCATTAGTGGCCTATGTGACAGCATAGTTCTTCAATCATAGAAGCCAGTTTCTAGTAATGACACTTTGAGGTCCCCCATGCTTATTTGTTGCTTACAATGTATGTCCTGCAAGAGAAAATTATTCAAGAACGTCTTGCCTTGATCGGTCGAAAAGGCGTTCATTTCTGCTCTTGCATATGCCCCATATGCCTCATGTGTGTTATATAGCGAGTTGTGGTTGTTGTAACAACAGTCAAGCTTATTTGTGGTAAATGGATCATGTTAAAAGGTCTAAGCATAACGAGAACTTGCACGATGAGATAGGCTGCTTATGACATGCTGATACTGTCCATGTAAATCTGGAGTGATTTTTTTTCCCCCAATTGTCAGCGATGCCTTCCGGGGATGACTTATATGCGAACACATTTATCACAATGCTGAAGAAGAAGCATGCTTCAGGAACCTACAAAACCATGGTAAATACTCTGCATGTACCTGTACTACTCTGTTTCAGAATTAATCAGCACATTTTGTGCGCTGTGTTATGGATCTTGCAATATTGATTGGCTTATTATCTAAATGCAGGTCATATATCTCGAAGCCTGCGAATCTGGGAGCATGTTTGAAGGTCTTCTGCCTAAGGGATTAAACATATATGCAACAACTGCATCTAATGCACAGGAGAGTAGCTATGCAACCTATTGCGAGGGTGTAGGAATGGAGGAGTACACCACCTGTTTAGGCGACTTGTACAGCATTTCGTGGATGGAGGACAGGTACCATAAGTATATATTTCTGGATATCAAATGATTTGCATTGTCTCTTAGAGGGGAAAAAAAGAGACTTTTATTTTTTGGATTTATGGACGAAAGTTAATGTTGCAACATCGGCACTAAAGAATGATCAGCATCCTGTATCTAGCCCAGTCACGTATGAATTGTGGTGATAACTATAGACTTTGATTTGCTATTTGCAATTTGCTGGAGTATTTGCTATTTGCTGGAATGCAACCATTTTGTGTTGAATGTTATCCTCTGCTCTCTGGACAGCGATAGGGCAGATCTTCGTACAGAAACTCTGGAAAAGCAATATGAAGTGGTAAGAACTTCGTCATGAATATTAAATTCTTTGCTTACTCCACGTTTGATTACAAACGCACAAATATAATCAATATTGGTGTTTATGATGACAGGTGAAGAACAGGACCTTTGCCGGGGGAGGCGAGGGCTCTCATGTGATGCAGTATGGTGATATGGGTATCAATAAGGATACCCTTGTCCTCTACATGGGCGCCTCGAAAAGCAAAAGTTCTATTCTCATCGGTGATACAATAACGCCTTCGGTACCCGTTGAACAACGAGACGCTGATCTAATCTATCTGAGACAAAAGGTTCATCTAGTTTCTCTTACAGTTCCTTGACCTCTATATACAGCATATTACTAATTGTCATCCAGTCCTTGAATCATTTCACTAGCTCTATGATCAGCGACATGAATCATCGTTTTAGTAATGCTCAAAGCTCAAGTCCAGGAAACATATTTTCTTTTTATTGGAGCTCATGTGTACTACTTTTGCACGCAGTGGATTAGAGCTCCGGCGGGCTCTCAAGAGAAGGCAGAAGCTCGGAAGAAGCTGGACGAGGCTTTGTTACACAGGGAACATGTGGATCGCAGCGTGAAAGCCATTGGACAATTCTTATTCGGTTCTGCAAATGATGCAGAGAATAAGCTGAATAGTTTTAGGCAAGCTGGGTATCCTCTTGTAGACGACTGGGATTGCCTCAAGACCATGGTATGTACAAATAAGCCGTTAGAAAACCGTTCATGCTGGTTTCTGTTGGTTATTACCTCATAGAAATAGATTAATTCTGTGTCGTTGGATGCTCCAGGTCGCAACTTACAAAGAATATTGCGGAGCCTTGAACTCGTATGGAATGAAGTACACGAGGGCCTTCGCTAACATATGCAATGCCGGAGTTGGCAAAGATCAAATGGCTCGAGCTGCAGCACAGGCTTGTTCTTAGACAATAACTCCGTGATCAAATAATCGCTGGAAACTTTGACAATATACAAAATGGTCATAGAAATCATTGGAAGATGTAACAGGGCCATATATCTGTAGTCAGGGAATATAGCAAAGTCATATATCCTTTGCTAGGGCGTAGTGTTACGATGCAAATTATAACATTTGCAGCCTGACTCGATAGAATAAGGGATATATAAATATAGTTAAGTTTTCACTAGTGATTGTTATCATTAATATAGATTATACTTAAATGTTATGTCTGTTATTTTACACACGATATGTTTAGACTACACATGTTTTTTAAGTTGAACAAATAACCATATGATAATCATGGAGAATGTATATCAACACTTATTGGGTGATTTCAATCATTGAAAGAGATTTTGATGCTTGGTAGAGGAATCATACACGCAAGATGGAATATAACATGTACAAAGGCTCCATCACAAAGAAGAGGACACTAGGATCAGTGTCTATCAAGACCTCAATTAAAGACAGCTTTGAACCAGACTTTTGATTGCACTTGCTTGCATCCCAATCTCCATTTTTTTTCTCTCTATTTTTTCACATTTTATTATACATAATATTACAATAAAATAATCTATAAAATATAAAATATTTATAAAAATTCTCTCTTTCTCATTATAACTTTTACAGCTTAACCCATATTCCAACACATTTTTTCATCATCTTTTCAATCTTTTATCACATCACTATTTTACTTTTTTCATTTATAGAATCTCTATTTTATATAATCCAATACAAATACTTATATGTTAAGAATTTAATTTGTCTCTAACATTACCACAAATGATGATCATGTAAAGATGAACATAACTAATTCAAATGTTCAATTGGCATTTTACATGATAGGAAAAAAAATATACGAACAATAATAGTTGTTGTTTATATAGACGAATAGAAGAGATCTTCATTCATACATAACAAAACAAAAAGGCGAATACCAGTCAAGGTCATTGTTGTTGCCCAACCCATATTTGCAGCATAATACAAAGACCTGGATCGCATCAATCATGAACATAGACGCCACATAGATTCAATTCAGAATATTCAAAGCACCATAATAGTTATGAACAAATAATGCCAACAAGAAATACTAAATAGAGGTTGTAAAGAAAAAATTAACTCAATAACATATAATTTTTCTCTTAATAATGTACTCAAACATCCGATCTTATTAGAAGAAATCAAAAAAAACACACAAAGTACACAAATACTTACTATCTTCATCCCATAATAAATATATCGTAGATATATATAAATAATAAAATTATTCATGATATGAATTGTTCACGAAATGATCAAATATTATTTTATATAAAATTATCATAAAACACTAATAATAATTTAAATCATATATTTTAACTTTAAAATAACGAGATAATTTTTTTTACGTTATTAAAATAAATAACGAATTTTTAAAATATATATATTAAATAATATTATAATATTATAATTTTTATGAAATAAAACGAAACATATTCCTGACATTTCTCTTGAGATAAAAATATATAGAAAACAAAAATTAATAAAAAACACAAAAAACCAAACAAATAAACAAAACCAACCACTACGAGCATAGAGTCATAGACTTGCCTTGGCTTGCAATCAACTTAATCCGACGGTGATCCAACACGCCACGTACTACCCCCTCAACACTATAATCCCATCCGTCACCAATTTACCCCTCATTTTCCATCTCTTACCTCTTCTACGATCAACGCCGTCGACGATGAAGAATCTCTCCGCCGCCGCCGCCTCCGCCTCCCTTTTCCTCCTCCTCGTCTCCATCGCCTTCGTCGCCGGCGCTCGCCAGATCTCCGGCGACGACGACGGAGACGACTTTCTCCGGTTGCCGTCCGATCGCGGTTCCTTCATCGACCGAGCTTTTCCGGAACCGGATGGCGATGATGAGGCTGGGGGGACGAGGTGGGCGGTTTTGATTGCTGGATCGGATGGATACTGGAATTATCGGCATCAAGTGAGGAGATGGCTGGTTTTTGGTTTTGGATTATTGTGTTGAGGATTCTTCGTTTTTGGATTTGGAAGTGTTGTATTGTGTGTTTGTTGGATGGATTAGTGATTCGTGGAAGTGATTGGAGAAGGTGTTGATGTTAGGATGTGTTGAGTTCGGATTGTGATTGTGGCTAGGGTTTTGATGTGTGGAATTTGTGAGGAGCTATTTTGTATGGGTAATTTGGTTTATCTGTGTATTTCTAGGGTTTCTGGTTTCTTGCAAGGGAGTTGAAGGGGATCTGCGAGAGTTATGCTTAGTTTAGAGGGAGGAAATCTTATGAGGTTATGTGGAAGAGGCCTGTGGATTTGATAGTTTCGATCAAGATGAAATAGGAAAGTTTTCGGTCTCCAAAATTGGGGTATGGATGAATTTGAGGTATAATAGGAGTTGCAGATTATTGGGAGGATTTGTGTTGTTGTACCGAGTAAGCATATCAGTATATCACAGTCAAATTAGGTTATGGTGGTTTTTTCCATCATGTATTGACATTTAACAAATATAGAACATCATTTCAACTCTTCCTGTTTCTCATCAAGGGTCGCAGCGGGTTCATGAAATACTACCTTATGTAGTATTGTGTTCTATCTTGATAGTGTTCTTCTCTTTTTTTAGGTTGTATGAGTAACTTGGCTTTGTTTTTCCTGTCTGGAGAACTCTGATAGGAGTATTAATTATCTTGGTTTCTGTGCATCCAGGCTGACATCTGCCATGCCTACCAAATTCTGAAGAAAGGTGGACTGAAGGATGAAAACATAATTGTATTCATGTACGATGACATTGCTGATAATGAAGAGAACCCTAGACCTGGAATCATCATCAACAAGCCAGATGGAGATGATGTCTACAAGGGAGTCCCCAAGGTTTGCTTGATTTCCCTCTGATCAACAGTGTTCTAAACCTGAAAACCTTCTTTTATCTTTTAGAATTGCGTACTTGGTATGCAGGATTACTCTGGGGAACATGTGAATGTCAACAATTTCTTGGCAGTTATCCTTGGAAACAAATCGGCAATTACCGGTGGAAGCGGAAAGGTAGTAGATAGTGGTCCTAATGACCATATATTCATCTACTACTCAGACCATGGTGGACCTGGTGTGCTTGGTCAGTATTCCCATGATGCTTTTATTTTTTTATTTTTCCATAATGGTAGTTGCTTATCTTAAACATAGCGTAATGTAAGCTGTGGTAGGAAAGTGATGTGAATTATGCTTTCTGTTGAACTGTTGAAATTTAACCTGTCAAATTCTGTATGCTTGAAAGGAAAACTTTCTATCACTGCTTCTTAAGCTGAATTGTGAATAATTATGGATGGTAAGGTCAGAGGGATTTTTTTTCTGTGTTGGAGGGATGATGGATGATTAAGTAGCAACTTGTCATAAACTTTAATATCCTACTCAAACATACATGAAAGCCAATTGTTGTCCAACTTATTCCGCTGTAGATAACACAGCACGATAAAACCTCATGATAAAACCAAAATGCTACGTACTAATAATCTAGATCATAATTACATCTAAATTATAGCATATGATAGCCAAGCACTATGTCAACTTCTCGGGGGCAGTGAGGACACGTCTACTATTACTCAAATTCCATGCACCGACACCACAGCTTATCATAATATGCCACATACGGATTGTTCTCTCATTATCAGAAAAGTAGAAAACTACTAGAACTATCCATGTCCAAGTCTTTTGAGTGAGTTGTCTAGACTACGGTTCTGAATTTACCTCATCGAGTTGCTTGCTTCTAAAAATAACTTGTTTGTTGCTATGATTTTGATAATGCTTGATGGCTCAAAACTTTTTTCATTCTCTCTTCAGGGATGCCGACAAACCCCTACCTGTATGCCGACGATTTAATTGATACCTTGAAGAAGAAGTATGCCTCCAGGTCCTACAAGAGCTTGGTAAATTAATTTCCTAAACCTTTTCTTTGTGTAGCATCTTTACTGTCAGATCTGGAGAGGATTGATGAACGAGTAATTTGTAGATTGCTAATTGTATTGTAGGTATTCTATCTTGAAGCCTGTGAATCTGGAAGCATCTTCCAGGGACTGCTTCCTGAAGGCATAAACATTTATGCCACCACTGCAGCTAATGCTGAGGAAAGCAGCTGGGGTACCTATTGCCCTGGAGAGGAACCAGCTCCTCCTGCTGAGTATGAGACCTGTCTAGGCGACTTGTATAGTGTTGCTTGGATGGAAGACAGGTATCAGTCCTGTTCTGTTTATATCAATATTTTATGTGTTGACTAACCAAGTGCTTGTGGAGTATCACTTGTCTTTCAGTCTCATATGTTTTTTCTTCTTTCACTTTAATCTGGTGTACTTTTCCTTTTTTGGGGTGATGGGGTGAGGCTGAAGTTTCATGTTGAAAAACAGAAGTCGTGAATATATCTTATTTTCACCATGATTAACCTCGTGACTTGCAATAAGCAAGGCTATGCTACTGTAAAGTATTTCTGTCGAGGAGCAATCCTGTTGGATTATGTATCTAGTTGTGGGTCTATACTATGAAAGACAAGCTTTTGTATCTTCTGAAGATGCTTCCCCAAGGTCTTTTCTGTTCCTTTCTTCATGTCTGTGTGCGCAGGCACCATTGACTTAATTGTGTACGAAGGAATTAAGTGGTCAAGTCCATCTTGGCAAAGCCTGAGGGCCTTTCTTGAGGCTATAATTTGTCTCTTGCTTTGAATGCTAATGGACTTGGATTGAACCAAGATCCATGTCCTCCCTGTTCTGTACTTTTTATCTTGTATCCGATCATTGGAGATGCGACATTTCAGTTCTACACTTTTTTTCTTAAAACAAAAAAAACGAGAATATGGATTATGCAATATGGAGAATGATTGGTGAAGTTTCCTACTTTCCTCTAATTGTTGGTTTTTCCTCATTTATATCACGAAAAAGTGAATGACAGTAAAATGGATTAATGCATCCAACTAACCTAGCTGTCTTATATTATACCAGTTGAGTCATTTTGTCTTCTTTGAGCATTTCAGCTTCTGGCTTCCTTTGTCTTTCAAATATAGTTCAGGGTTTGTTGTATGTGACTTATAGATTGATATGAGAATAGTACTGGGTAGGAGTGCAAAGTCAAGTTTAACATCCCAATATCACGAAGATGTTTGTTTCCCCCTTTTTCTCTTTAGTTTGGTATCTTGAAATGAAATGGAGTCCTAACCTTTCTCCCATTAGTGGTAAAAAAATATACGGGTTTCATTGTGCATAATGTTCGTTTATCACTATAACCAGTTCTCATGGATCATGATGTCCATGAAAGTTACAGAATGTATGGTTTTGTGATGTTTGCCTTGGGTTATTAATTTTTGCTTGTGTACAGTGAGAAGCACAATTTGAGGACAGAAACGCTACACCAGCAATATGAGTTGGTGAGAACTGATTCTGGATTATTGTGCTCAATTGCCTAATATTCTTGTACTTTTGATTATCTAACCATGAGTAGTTTTTCCCTCTTTCATACAAAGAGAAAGGAAGCGGTTGTATTTCTCGTATACTGAGCACATTTATCTGGCACTTGTAGGTTAAAACAAGGACTGCGAGTGACAACTCTGCTTATGGCTCTCATGTCATGCAATTTGGTGATATAGGGCTGAGCAAGGACCGCCTCTTCAGTTACATGGGTACCAACCCTGAGAACGAGAATTTCACTGTTGAACCTGTCAATTCTTTGCGTTCAATGCCTTCTCGCGCTGTAAACCAACGTGATGCTGACCTACTCCATTTCTGGGACAAGGTCAGTCCTCTTGGTTCTCAATCTTCATATGAGATGGAGTTATCTGTGATGCGATGAATATGACTCCAATCTGCTCCATAATGAAATTTTTTTGCATTGTATCTTAGCAGCTGAATGAATGTTGGTTCTCTGATCACCAGTATGTTACATTTGACTACCATCTTGAGAGTTATCGATATGATGTCATCTATATCAATTTCAGTTCCGCAAGGCTCCTGAAGGTTCTCTACGGAAGCATGAGGCCCAAAAGCAGTTTCTTGAGGCCATGTCGCATAGAGTCCATGTAGACAGCAGCATGAAGCTCGTGGGGAAGCTTCTGTTTGGAATGGAAAGAAGTTCTGAGATACTGCAAGCTGTTCGCCCTGCTGGTCAACCCCTTGTTGATGACTGGACCTGCCTGAAGAAGCTGGTGAGCTTCCTCCTTAATCTATTAGTATTACCAAACTTTCTCTTGATTATCGTTTCTACGTTTGTCTAGTATAGGTCTGCTTTCAATATTCAGTGAATGAAACTTTTAATAAAATGTTAAATTTCTTTTCTGCAGGTAAGGACCTTTGAAACGCACTGTGGGTCCTTGTCCCAGTATGGAATGAAGCATATGCGCTCCATCGCCAACATCTGCAACGCTGGGATCACGGATGAGCAGATGGCCGAGGCATCAGCTCAGGTTTGTGATCGTGTGCCTTCCAATCGTTGGAGCTCGCTGCACAAAGGGTTCAGTGCTTGAGGTTGTAGAGCATATGAAGGTAAGCTGCAATCCTCGATCTAGCACTGTTGTGGGGGAATCCATGCTCCTGTGCAGCTGATTCCTGTATATATTTTCCACATGCATTGGTCTTACTCGTGTAAATATATAGTGGTCCGAATTTCTTTGGCTACATTCTAGAAGATCCATTGGAATGCAACGGTTGTGTCATATCATGGAACATCTATGTACAGATATGATAAAAAGGAAATGCTTGCCTTGATGATGGTCCTCTTGCTTTTTATCTTTCCGAGTAGTACTCAATTTTCGCTTTGTTTTGAACTTTGATGTTTCTTGTTGGTTCTATTTTTATTATTTTTTTTCGCAGTTCGTGTGGTCATGGGGAAAATACTTTCTCGTTTGCCTATATAATCGGTGTGATATTTGCCTGGTTCACATCACTTCAAACATAATACAGGTCCTTGCGTGCATTAGATAGAGTTATGTATCATTCAAATAGTGCTTTTTATGAAAAATGTGGTAGAGTGTGGTATGGGTAAAATACTAAAATCATTTATCTAGATTCCTCTTACATTTCACCTCTCTCATGATTGTTCTATGGGTAAATTCATTTTTTTGTTGGATCCGACTCTCATCGTCGTAGAACTTGCTCTCTGGTAGTAACATATACAGCCTAGGCACTGGCCAATCAGACACCCTGCCAAGATTATTGTTCTTCCGGTCACTGGTACAACTCATGTGGCATGGGTGGCCATTGTCCCTCCACGATCTCTTGGTTTGAGCCATATATGCTTTACCTTTCGTGGATTTTCCAAAATGTGAAGTCAAGTCTCCTCCATGAGCGCACTGTTTGATCGCACTGTTTGTCGAGTATCAAATGCTAATAGACTTGATGAAGAACACGACGTTTCCGAGAGACAATGTCATATCATGCGTTCTTTGACGCAGCTGGGGCCATATCAATGTCATTTGCCACGAGGGAGGACCCCTTTTTATATGCCAATTGTCACGGACTCGTGTGTTTCATACATATTTTCTGTTTTTGGTGAACGTGGGGATACATGGTACTATTATCATTGAATACAACATTTGATAAGAGCTCAATAAATAACTCGATCTTCTGAACTTATGTTCGTGATATAATAGTCAAGACATATTGATGATATTTTAACATGCTGGTGCCAATATGACTACTAGAAAGGCAAAAGTTAATAAAACAGTACAGCAACAGGGTAAAGGCAAACCAGAAAGTAGCCACGTGCAAAGAGCTGGTATTCGAATCAGAGCACCAAAATGGCGAAGTCTTCATACTGAAGGCGCAAAAGCAGGTCCGTCCATTTGCCAACAAAATAATTGAAATGGAATTGTCGGGACCATTCTCAAACCCACACCACACCCACAATTCCTATTCGATGCCAACTTTCATCAGTTTTCAGTCATGTGCTCAACCACTACGATACTCCAACAATGGCTCTGTAAACCCCGCATTGAGCATCAACTTTAATCTCCACTCTATGGAGTACAAAGTACTTTCGTTCCTGTCCTCCTTTTCTCTCTTCCTCTGCCTTGCATTGGTAACTTCGTCTCGAGATTCGACAAAGCTGACAGTTGACTACCAAACCACTGAGACTTTATGCACAAAAGCTCCGTCTAATTTGCATACCAGTATGCAGCTTTTTTAGTATTTGTACAATGCCACATTATTCATGAACATAATGTTCAATATCCTCAATGGAATCGCAGTATGATTATACTATCAAGAGGCACCAATCGATAATCAACTCACTTGTATATAATGAGCTTAGCACCAGCATTGCTGAAGGTTATCGAGATTATGCAACTACTTTAATGTTATTTCACGCCATTCATCGGATCTGAACAACTTGATAAAGGACATGAAAAATGGATCCGAAATGTATAGCAATGTGAAGACACAAAATCAAGACTACGAAAACAAAATCAATAACATATATAGAATCCATACATTCATACTCAGATGATCAGATCAAACCAAAACAAGAATCCACAAATCTCCACATCAAAAAACACCAACCACCGAACAAACCACACCCGCTCTCCAACCAACCATCCAACAAATAATCCACACAACTCTCTCATCACCTCAAACACCAACAAATCCCTCTACGAACTCTATACTCCGCCACCAAAACACCATACCACCAAACCGAAACATATATATATCGCAATGCGTATACTCTACTGACACTAATACGGAAAATCATCAACCGATACCGTCGTCACCGAACGCGAAAACCAGCAACAAAATCCACTTCCATCGCATCTCCTCAGATCCTGCGAACAGATCCGGCGAGGAACAAGCCGATGAAACCGAACACAATCGCCACAAACGATGGAGACTGAGATCCGACGCTGGAGGTTGGGCTGGGAGCAGGAGCCTCGGCGGCGAAGGAAGTCACCACCAGAGCAGCAACTACGACGAAGATCGCCATCATATGAGCACTGACTGCATTCGTCGCCATTGTTGAGGGAGAAAATGTGAGCGAAATCAAACAGCAAAGATGAGAATTGAGAGATGAAATGAGAGCAGCTGAGGGGAACGACAATGGAGGAGCGATGAATGGTTTTATAGAGGGGGGAAGACAAAGAGGAGGTTACGGGCAGGGGAAACGGGCAGTGCGGGCAGGGGACTGGCCATTATTTGAACGCCAGCTATTAATTGGCGCCTGGGGCCCACCAGGAGTTCCGAATTCGTGATTTTCACGTTACACTTTCCCTTTTTTTTGCATTCGAGTAATTATCTTTTGCTGTTTTTGCCCTTTTTGCTGTGCGTTTATTCCACGCTACTTTGGTTTCTTTCCTTTTGTTATGGTTTTTTCTTTTCCTTTTCCGCTAAGGTTTGGAACGGTGAAACGATGCCGTTGAAGGAAACCATGCGTTGCTTCCACGTCGTTTCGTGAGGGGACTGCGTCGCGTGTGACGAGATCACAACGACGCCGTTGAGGGATCTTGATAATGCAGGGTCTTTATCTTTAGTATCATTTTATTTAAATTATAATTTTTTATTTATCAATTTTTTTATAAAATATATTAAATTATTTTTATTTTATATCATACTAACTCATCCATTATCATTTTTTTTCTTCTTTTATACTCATAATATTAAATTGAATTTTTTTTTTAAATTTCATTCATATATAAATATATATATCTAATCTATTGAAGTATAATGAGTATTTTTTTAGTTTGACTTATTTTTTTAGTCATTTTTATTTTGATTTGTGAAACTGTAAATGGGGCTGGGTGAGTGAAGGGTAACGTGGTGGGGACCCAGTGCGAAGGGGTGAGAGTGAGTGGGGCCCGGTCTGCACATGCTAAGCAGCAGCTGAGACAGCAGACATACACGAGAATTGTGGTTCTGTTGATAAGATAAGAGCAAGTTCCAACTTTCTGAACTGTAAGGATATTTGATTGTTTGCTGCCTGTTGCTTGCTAATTGTGCTCCATGCCATCTACCTCACCATCACAATCACATGCTTGTTAACTTTGTAACGACTAAATTATGTCATGAACAAAACATGATAGGGTGCGAAACTCATGACACATTCCTGTAGAAGAACAAACGATAAGAAGAGAAACGAACCGAGATGTTGATTTAGGAAAAGCATACTCTCAATTGTTTGGACAAACGTGTTGAAGTATTATCTCTGTCCCAAAACAACACTTATCTATTTATATCGTTATAATATATATATAATATATCATATTTAGTAATTTTTTCAGATAAAAAAACACTATCAATACAATCACCATGTGTTACAGTACACTCACTGTATTCTTTCACAACTGCTATAGTAAATTTCATTATTAAAAAAAATAATTCTTTATCAAATTCCACACAAATTCAACATACATATAAATTCGCGTGTCGGATCAAAGCGTTTTCTATATTATGAAGCGGAAGGAGTACAAAAATTACTAACTTGAGATGTCCTAAATAAATTACTAATTCAAGATGTCATAAATAAATTATAATATTATCCTATTTGAAAACTTTTTTTCTATTAAAATATCAAAATATCCTTATTTTTTACTCCATACGTCCCATAAAAAATATAACGTTGCATTATCACTACACTATTCAACACGTATTTTGAGGAGATTCGTTATTCGTCTTAATGACATAACAAAATTATTGTGTCAGGATAATTTTGTATGAAATGATATTTAATCATCCCACGAACGATTGATAAATTAAATAACTTCATCGTTAATCTAAGTCAACGTTGTGTTTTTTATAGAATTGAAATAGTATTTTATATCACATCAACTCATCTCATTATTTTTTTTTATTTTTCTCACTTCTCTCACTCACATTAGTCAAAGAACAAGTTAGTTTTTACAATAAAAATCAGCACATATATATATTATCATGCCAGATCAATCGGTTGTAATTATTTTAAGACGGATGAAATATTAACTAATACTCCCTTCGTCCCATAATAAACACAGTGGTTGATTTTTTACTGAAATTTATGTGTATGTTGATTTTATTTATAAAGATTAAACTATCCTTTTGGTTGTGAGAATAAAAAGAGAGAAAAAGAACGGAAAATAAGTGACGGCGGAATGTGTTAATATAAAATAAAATATAAAAATATTTAGATATTTTTAAGGGAAAAAAAATTCAAATAAGATATTATTATAATTATTATGAATTATTTTAAAAAAATATTATATTTATTAGAAGAGGGAGGGAGTAAAACCCGTCCATATCCTTGCTAATCATGGGACATTGTTTGTGATGGTTATTGTGTTATTGACGACGTACGGTAGGTGGTATTTTGAAGAGAGTACCGCGTAGCAAAAGGAAAGGGTGTATCTCATCACCAGCATGATTGAGACCATCAGACCAACATTTGCATAGTCATTAGTGTTATGATGTACTATTAGAAAACGATGGATGATGTGCCAGTTCCTTGCTAGTGTAAAACGTCAATTTTTTCCTGTGAAACCAGATCAACATATTCAATATGGCAGAAACTTTAAAAAATAAAATCTCATACAATGGGAGAAGGCTTGTTGACAACAACAATTAGTTGACAACAACACAGATATGCAGCTGGGAATGTAATCCAGTTGTCTTTCCATTCCTCTGAATCCAACTAAAGTCAGTATCAGAAAGCCATTGCTGTTTGGACAACAAACTCCTACTCCTGCCGTCCCATTACTCTTGTAACCGTTGGATCTAGATCTTTTTTTATATGTGTGTTTTTATAACCGTTTGATCTAGATTCTTTTTTTATATGTGTGTTGAATTTAATATATTTTGATTATTATATAGTGATTTTTTATGATGTTGGTGGGTTTGATGTAAAAAGATGAAAGAAAATGAGAAAATAGGTAGTGGAGTGCAGTGAAATATTATGGTTATTTTAATATTATTATATTATTTTTAAATAAAAAAATAAAATAAATGTTATAAGATTTGTAAAACGACCCAAAATAATAAGTTTTGTAAAAATTATTAGACGGAGGGAATATATACTACAAATATATGTCTTATCAATACAGAATTTCGAATTTACTACATCTTCTGTTTCATTCAAATTATGATACTTTTTTTTAATAGTTCCATTTAAATTACAATCTTTTTTTATTTATTTATTTTTTTATAAAAAATACCAAATCATCCTTATTTTATATCGCATCAACTCATCCATTACTATTTCTTTTTTTTTTTTTCTCATCTTTCTCCCTTTCACATTCCCAAGGACAAATTGGACATTTGTCCGAAATTTAACACATACATATAAATACGTATGTCTGATCAATTCGTTGTAATTTCATTGTGACGGAGGGAGTATCCTCTTATCTAGCAAGCATGACCGTCGGCTTACACATGTTCGGAGTTCTATTTTACATTCGTGAGCCGATTGTCTGCCGAAATGGCGAAATCAATCCGTTATAATAGCACGAGAGGTATGTACCTTCACTCTCCCCGTAACAGAGTTGCAAACAGGAGATTAACAATAAAGTTGTCCCGATACAAGCATGAGATTCCCGGAGTGACTTCAATAGTTACCGGATAACACAGTCATGAACTGATGAACAAGGTTTTGCATCTCTTGAACCGAGTCAATCCAATGGGAAGAACTAAACTCTAATAACCGGCTACCTATACGATAATACAAATAATTATAAGGTCCAAGCTATGGTGTTACACCTATCACACAGCTGGCCTGAACTCTTGGTTAAAACATAACCCAAAAATAATAGTAGTAATAGAAAATGAAGAAACTAGAAAGAAATTCCTTCTAACTTGTAGGCTCAGGCATCAAAATAATGCACCAATGAAGCTGAACTATGGACACTCCACAAACACTACCTGTACGCCAAGATAGAAACGCTAGTGGAGATATCAATTCAGCAGGAACCGAACTAGCTCCCCGAATGCACGATCTCGATTCTGGTACTAAAACTCGTACACAACTAATACCCGAAAACAATCGATGCGAGGCGTAAGAGTGGTAGTAAGGCGCTGGGTGCAAACTTCCTGGCAAAGAGCTCGCAGAATGAGGAAGGCTGGCCATTGTAAAGGCAGCTCTGTCCCTCGACGATCCTCTTCAGGAACTCTGGGGTGATGTCCCCTCGGCCGAATGTGGCAGGGTGGGCACCACCACGGGACCAGTCGACCCAGGTGAGGCTCCGGTTTGCTAGGAGCTCTGGTGCTTGGATGGTCAGCATGGTCGGGAAGTAGTGCTCGTCCACGTAGCATGCCGGTTTGCAGAAGGCCTCGAACTTGGGATAAAAGGTGGTGTCTCTCACTATCTGGATGGCCAGTTTGCGGCTGACTTCGAACCACTGGGACCCTTTGCGCCACTGGGTGAGCTGAACTTCAGGCTCCATGTTTGGGTTGTAGCGGCCTCTTCCATATGGCCCAGGGTAGTCGAAGGCCCCCATGGAGCTGTATCTGGATCTCTTTATGTAATGGTAGACGATGCTAAAGTTGAAGAGCGGGATGCAGGACTCCGAAAGGAGGACAAACCACTCGTTTGAGATGTCGAGCAATGCGTTGGCGAGGAGCCTTCTCTCGGCATCACACATGCTCATTCTTCCCCATTCTGCTATCTGGAATAAAGGAGACGACAAAACAAGAAGGAATATCATTAGGAGCCTCAAAAGTATTCGATCTCTTCTAATATGATGTTTGAAACTTTATTATCAAGCTTGGAAGGTTGGTGGTATTCATAAGTAAAGGACCTTATGGTGCATAGTGCTTCTCCTTCAGACAACTAGCTTAGGAACTAGGGCTCAAGCCTACGAGTATTACATTGCACTTCTCCTTCAACTAAGAAGCATCTGTTTTTGGGTCTTTCAGGTAAGCCTATGCAGCGAAGGAGCTGTTGCAGCTGCTGTTACTGCAAAACACACAGTTCATCTATCTATCAGTCCGATACTACCTCAGTAGCATAATGGCCTATGGTTGACTGGTCGCCGCTTGGGCACAAAAAACCAGCTCCCTTTGCTGCTTCATGCAGGACAACTCAATGTGGTGCCGCATATCATGCTCACAATTAAGTAATCAACGTAAGGCTTTATGACTCAAAATCAAATATCATACTAACTTATTTCGTCAGCAAATTCCTGAAATCTATCGAAATCCACCATTTATAACAAAGCCACAGTACAAGAAGGGATTCTACGTTGATTGCCTTCAATGGCATATATCACAAACTTGCAATTAAATTGTTCAATGGCTTCTACGTTTTATCTGACTCATTTCAGATGCCTTGTGTTGACAGCTAAATGTTTGAGGAACAGAGGAAGCTGACTATTGCATTTAGCATATTATTTGATGGCAGATTTATTTCAAGCCTTGACTATCATTTACAGGGTTCTTGTGCTTCTGTTCAGTTTAAGAGTCAAATTTCATAGCATCTTAACTCTTTTCGGGCAAAAATTACTCGACTCGTAACAAAACAATCCCACTCTCGACCTCAATTCTGACGACTCCCTCCGGAAGGAGAAACCTGTGGCCAAGACCATAGATCCAACACCAGCAATTTTATCCTATACAAGTTGTTAAAGGTTATCTCACAAATAGCAACTATTCTAACTTACATCATTCTTTCTCATCAATGAAGCTCATATTATCAAACAAGCCTTCCCAGCCATAGTCAGCACATATGCATACGAAGATTGTACGCTTACAAACTAAAAGGAACAGTGAACTGGTAATCAAGTTTTCCATGTCACTCAATCCACATAAATTCAATATACGTATAAATTCACTCAATCTAAGTTTTCCATGTCACTCAATCCACATAAATTCAATCCACATAAATTTGCCTAGTAATACAGTTGGGATCTTTCCCTTCATCTAAACCCGGAAACAGCGGCATCTTCGACACAATAAACCCTAATCTAACCACTTTTTCTTGGACTCTTCCCACCTCAAATAACCATCAAATACACAAAAACCCTAATCAAACCACTTTCGCCTATATCTCTTAACCTCAAACAACCATCAAAGGAACACAAACCCTAATCCAACCACCTTCGACCGGAATCTTACCCACCTCAAATAACATCAAATTCACACCACCCCACCACAATCTCCTCTGTAACATCAAATGAAATGACGATTTGCAACTACCAAGAGAAGAGAATCACATGAAACCATATAAAAATGACATCTTTCTCATGTGGGCACACGAGATATCAACTGCCCATCAACAATCAAAGCCCCTTTGGCCCTAAAAAAAAATGATGCAACTTGATGCTCCGATGAAACCTGTTTTTTCCCGAAAAAGTCAAGAAACCCGAGAAATAGTGTGAATCGATAGAATTCTCCGGACACAGAAACGAGTAGACTTCGATTCAAGTGTTTGAGTGAGTCTTTTACACTGAAACTAGCGCAAAATATCAATCAGATTTTGATGGGTACCATAAATGAAGATTCAATTCCTTCAATGGAGCAAGATGACAATGGGGGCAAAATGGAAAGGGAAAAAAGAGATTTCGCAGAGATTACTGTGAGCGGAATCTGACTTGATTTTTCACCTACGCTTTCATCACTCTTTGTTCTGCAATGAAATCACATTCACACAAAGAATTCTTCTCTGCTTGCTCGAGAATTTCGAGTTAGCCTAGAAAGTCTTTGGGTGACTCACGTTCGAGTATTCTGGTTTTTCTTTCCTCTCTTTGTGAATTGGTAAAGTAAAATCTTGATAGATTGGGGATAAGTTTTAAGTGTGTATAAGCATATCTTGACTGTTGATCATGTTACTATATGATCAAGTTCTGTTATTTGCTTCGTTTTATATTAAATACAACACTTTCAATCATTACATTATTCAATATGTATTTTGAAGAGTTTTGTTTGTCGTCTTAATGACGTAAGAAAATGACGTAACTGACGTTTGATTGAAGCACGTAACTTAAATTATCATTAACGTTTCATAATAATTTTTTAAAAAAGACGTTTGATCGTCCCGCAACGATAATCAAACTTCATCTCGACAAATATATTTTTCAAAATGATCCATGTAATTAGGGACGAAGGGAATATAAAATACTTCATCTGTGAATTTCTATAATGAGAATATCCATCAAGATGATCATGACGTCAATCAATGATATCATGTCTTATAAGAATGTCATTTATTATATGTAATATGAAATCATTGATTGATTTCATTGATCATATTGGTGGAGTTTCTGATCTTAGTTTTTCTTTTTTCCTAAACAAAAGCATTGAGATTAAGATTTGGGGGAAAAAAACAAGATTTGGTAGCCATAGGTCACATAGGGCTTAGATCCTGGTTCATCCTTGGGACCAGAAAAGGGAGATCGTAAGGTCTTAGCTTGACAAAATCACGATTAAGTATAACAATCAAGTAATGCGCAAACTGTTACGCCAATCTGCATTGCCAAGTATGCAGTAAAGCCACAACCCGATTAATTTCCTCAACACAGGGTATGCTCAAATCCCTTTACATCTTGAAGCACAATAGAATAGACGAGCATCAAAATATGCTCAATTGAGTGAAGACAACATGAGCCCAAAACCGAAACCCACAAAAAGGAGAAAAAATCATTTCTGGAAGCCACCAAACTGATATTGTTGGCTGCTGAAGTTTGAGAAGATGTCATCCGCAGCAGTCGGCGAGGAGGATGACATCCCAGTTCTGAGACCACCGGAGCCGGAACCCATGGCTCTCCCCATGTAATAAGTTGCCTGAGGCGCCTTCTGTTTTTCATCCGATCCATCACTCAGTCCACCCACAACTCCCACATCAGCCAGGGACACCTTTTTAGCTGCACATGGTCGCCGAAGATTAGACCCAACCTCAAGACAGCATATACTTACTCATTCTGTGGCTATCAGCACAAGGCTCAACCATAAGAGGATGATTTTGGCAATTCCGAAAATCAAAGTCCATAAAAACACACAAATGAAAAGGAAATTATACATGAATGACAGGGTTCTGTAAAAGAAACCAGATTATCATAATAGTAGTAAACAGCCGAAGAGAGAAAAGAGGGACGAAACAGATAAACTTACGGGCAGATATATTGAGATCAATTAATCCACGACTCAGTGAATCTGCCCAAATACCAGACTTGACTTGAAAATTATCCTTCTTTTGAGGCGCCACAGGCACTGGTATGGAGTTTCCATTGACAGTGGCAGGGTTCTGAATAGGTTGAGAAGATGATGAATTCATATCGGACGTGAAAGCACCAAACAGATCAGACCCATCGAATTTGTTCAAAGGAACAGCCGCAAATGGGTCCTGAGTATTCAAATTAGACGTTGCAGTAGAATCTGCAGAAGGCTGCAAATCCGGAGTAGGGGCTGCAAAGAAGTCGATTGTTGAGGTAACTGGAGCAGAGGAAGCAGGTGCTGAGGCAAATAGATCAATGCTGGGCTGCACAGTTCAAAGGTTATTAAACAAAGGAAGTTTGAAAAATGAGTCACACGATAATCTGAATACGTTTAAGATGATACCATATCCAAACAATAACTATAACCATAGCGGATAAAAAAGGAAACGGCACGCTAATAAACTAAGACAGTCTTAATCAAGCATGTATAAGGTCCAACAAAACCATGGCAGCAAACAGAGATACTATGGGTACACTTTATATCTTAAGAACTTCCATATATTTCCCCGTGTATGAGATAATGAGAATAGCAACGTGCCAGAACAATGAAAGATTATCATAGATAGCAGACTAACAAGCCTTTTCGTCCAAGTGCAACCAGCATGCCTTTCTCATCTAAAAGCTAACCTGAATCCCTGAATTGCTCGCAACTTCAGCTTTTGGTGTTGCTGACACAAAAGACGCATCTGCAAACAGGTCAACATCTGCTGAATTTGTAACTGATGCAGCTGTCCCTGAGGTAACAGGCACTGGTGCATCCAATAGATCATCAAACAAACTTTGACCAAAGAGATCTTTTTCTGGTTTACTTTCAACTGCTGGCTCTGTCGGCACGAGGGGCAAAATAAAGTCAAAATCTCTCCATGGATGCATATGTTCACAACAACATGAGTTTTAGATTCCGAGAAAAAAACTCCCTCCCTTCCTCTATAGGTTAGAGAATACAAATTCTCCAAGGTATCTTCATTCCTAAGTCTTCATTTTCACGACAATATGTGCTATGATTTCACCTGGTTTCTTCTTTTAGAAAGAAACAAAAAGAAAACCAATGCCATTCTATCAACATCGAAGAGAAAGACTAAATCTAGACCGCAAATGGCTAGTTCCAAAGCACCTAATGTTTTAAGATAAAAGAATTTCTTACAAAAAGAAGAATATTGCTCTGGATTTAGCATTACCCAACATTAAAAAATGGGTGAAAAGTAATATTCTCCAAGAACCTCTTCAAGATACTTACTGCTCTTCACAGTTCCTCGAGGATCAAAATCGTCATCTTCTTCATCCAATTGGCTGCTTGGAGCAACAGAACTCGGCTGGGAAACTGCATCATACCCACTCGTCTTGTTTTCCTTGGTGGATTGCTTAGAAGATCGTGAAGATGGAAGCTCTTGATTAGTACTGCAAGTGGCTCCATAGTAAGATACAAAGGATAGACACTACAGGTTGCCAGAAGTAAATATGCATCTTTAAAATTATTTTAGGCTGTTGATTTCAGTAAAACGATGAACAGATAAAATTGTATCTATGCTCTACAGTTTCCAAATTCTCCAGGTGCTTTTCCTCATAATCTTTGTTCTTTTACAGGGAAAACCATGCCCTTTTCCCCTTATATACTTGTTATCCTTACTCCCTCCCCTCTAAACTTATACTTAACTAGACAACTGCTCCAGTATCAACACTATGAAAAGCAACTTTGCAATGTGCAAATTTTTAAGTGTACATCTTTACTTGTGAAGTGCACATGTTTATTTTCTATTATCTACTCTAGCAATTGTCAATAGCACAAACTCCTCAAGCAACACCTTTCTCAGGAAAAGGTCATGCATTTGCATGCACCTTAGCTATGCCTATGTAACCACAGTAACAAAACTATAAACTTATGCGACAGTATGTCCATGTACTTCCTCCTACAGATCATCTTTCCTCTGTACGTTTACTGAATTAAACACAAGACAGAGAACCTTTACAAAATGCAATGAAAAAGTTCATAAGCAAAAGGCTTGTAACATCTATAGATCAGTTAGTATCAGTGACTGGAACATCTAAACAGGGAAATTTCCCTGGAAAACCAAAATGTCCACAAATTCCACTGCTATACCTGTTTGATGTCTTCTTCTTCTCGGATGTTCCTTGGCGTGATTTAGGAACAAATTTCTCATACTTCTCCTCTCCGTATTGATCCTCATCTTTGTCTTTGTGGGCAAATGTATCACTATCACTAGTTCCACCAAAACCTCCAGATTTAGTACTGCTCTGGAAGCTGCTGCTACCAAGAGAAGCTGAACCTGACTTGTAGGTCACCCCTGATGATGAAAGTCCAAAGTACCTAGGGGCACCATGATGTCTCAGGTTAATAAAAGTTGAACTGATGAACTTACAAATTGCTTCACCAAAATTTTCTACAGTAATCAACTTACTTGTCCCGAGTAGCAGCAGCTTTATTTCTAACTTCCTGAATCTTGTCCTTGTCATTTAAGAGTGACACAATAGTTTCTGCCTTCTTCCTGACATTGATCCCCATATCCTTTCCACTCGGCTCAACATACTCGAAGCTGGTCAGTGACTTTCCATGTGAAAGTGATCGAGCAGAAAAAAGAACAAAAGACAATAGTAGTAATGTCGGTACTATATGATCTTTGGAAAGAGCATAAGGATTTGGAGAAGCATATCAGGACACATACTGAAATCTGGAAGGTATGCTCTATGATGTCATCTACTGCTCGTTCAGACCCATTTGCCACCAGATACTCTATGACCGTCAGAGCCTGTGGAACAAGATTTAACAAAAATATTAATGAGCAGCAGAGACAGCCTCAAGACCCACATATGAACAACTAAAAGATCTCAACACAGAAGATTCGAGTAAATATCATATTTCTTTATATTCTATTTCCACCTTGCCAGAGAAAAATTTTGAGTGGTCAATTGATTAGGCCATTGGATAAAGATTAGGGTTTTGAGGTCATCCTGGTGGTTATAGGATCGAGTGATTGCAATGACAAGGCAAATGGGAACCAATTGGGCAAAGAGAAACATTTTCCCATCTGGCTTGGACCATATACATATGAAAAATGGAATGCAAGCCACTGGATTGTGGATAAGCAGCAAGCAGAAGCAGGATTACCTTATATGCATGACGCCAGGCCTTGCCGGTTTCACCTAACCGTGTCCAAAGAACATGCATAACCATCTGACATTCAGAGCTGACACATGCGGACGCCCAAAGAAAAAAGAGAAGGAAGAAAAAACACATATCGAAAAAATGAGGAACCTATGCTGCAGGAAATTACTGAGAAATGGTTTCAGGAAGAACAAAACCAAGAGCAAGGTTCTGACAATAGTGTATTCAGTAGCAGGAAATTACAATTTTTTCGTTGCTTGTGCAATCTCTGCAAGTGCAGTTCCATGAGGACCCCAAGGCTCATCGTCTGTTGCATCCAAGACCTATAAAACAAGCATCAGAATGATATTCCAACCTTAAAATCTGATAAGAGATGTTCAGTATATCAAGAAAATCCTGGCACCAGAAATGTTCAGTAAGTGCAAAACAGTCCACCCTAAGGTTGGTTCTAAGGTTAAAAAAAAAGTAGCCCTTCATATAGGAAGGATATAAAAATTCAGCATCATCTTACTACACTGGTTGATTGTTCAATATACTTTACAGCGCCCAATCACATAGGATATACATGCACCCTTAACTCTCAACTACATTTCAATCATAGAGGAGAGCACCGCCGGCACTGCACTGAGACTCTTGATCATACCACTCCATAGAAATGTTCCTGATGTCTCTTACACCACAAAATAATCCTTTCATCAAGATTCTCATCTAGTACAGTTCACAGTAGATGTTTTCAGACATTTGTTACACACTTGCGCTTTTAACAATTTCATCACGACTTCGTAAGTAATTAAAATACTGTAAAGTTCAAATCCCCGACTCATATCTTTCATAACAAAAATGGAGAAAGATGAGGGCTAACAAGTGTGCACACAGCCACATTGTATTAGGCATTATTATGTTAAAAAGGCATCAGGAAATCTCAACCACAATGACTGAAAGAAAAGAACCCGGTAGTCGGATACATGGATTATTTTGCTTTGGAACTGCACTGCACATATGTACATGCCCTAACTAGTAACTAGATTTGGAATATCACGCTTCCTCGCTAATCGAACAGGTCATGCTAAGTAACAAAGTGACTAATATCTCAATGGTCACGCTATCGAGATGCAAGCAAGAAGTACGTCACTTTTCAAGTCCACCAACAAATAGCGTGACCATTTCAATTGCCGAATTAACCAACCAACCACAATCGTCACCATCGAATAACACGAAATCGGATCAGATCGAACATATCGGGAATCGAAAAATCAACCGGTCGTGCAAATGGAGCTGATATATCCTTCGTTAAATGATCACCTTCTGTTCGATCTCGGGCACTTTCAACACCTTCAAATTAACCTCTCTTTTACTGCAACAATCAAATCACAAACATCATCCAAATCAACGTCACCAACATCGACAAATTCTGACACCATCAAAATCGCTCAAATTCATAGACAAAAAAGAGGGATCTGAGGCTTACATTTCTCGAACCGTTTGATCGAAGACTTTCATGAAATCCATTGCCTCGATCACAGATCTAACACACGATTATTGATCCGATGATATTCGATGCAGGATTTTGATGCAATATGATTCGATCGAGATTGGGATCGATGTGGAATCGTAGAAAGAAACGTCGACGAGGTGCGAGGATAAAGGAGAGAGATGAAAGTGGTGGGATTATAACTAATTAATTGATGGAAATGATATATGAGGTAAAAGAATTTGTTGAGGGAATGAACCGACCTTGCATCACATGGACGGCTAGTTGTCTTTGCCTTTAGACAACTACACTCTACTCGTTGCTCTTGATTTGTCATTTGATTATTGTGGACGTTTATGTTTGAGACAAATATGACGGTGTTCGTTACGGATTAATGTTGCTAATTGTGATAGATTAGGAGTCGAGGGTGATATTATACGGTCATGTGTCCTTAACTTATGTAATATTAAACGAGAACAATGAGGATCTTTTTTTTAAAAAATATAAACCTTTAAGAAACTTAATTTTGGACTCATTTTTTTATATTGATAATCTATATATATGTCGGTTTAAAATTCGATATGATTGAGTCAAGAGATTGAGAATACTTAATTTATGAACATTTTAACTGATGATTAGTTGAAATCGGTAAAAATTTTTGATGGACTTGTCAAGATCTTCTTTCCTTTATCATGTTTGTAGGTAAAGTCACTATGGATCCAAGAACAATAGAGTGCAATCAAAGATAATGTGTATTATTTTCAATCTAACTCGTGGTGCATATAAATCCTCTATACATGGGGCGTGACCACTGTCTTACAGCTAACATGTATATGTACATGTATACTACTAAAACAGTACCATGATACGAGCTTGTGTTTAGTTGTGTATATATGTATTATTTTCTCCGTTTCAATTAAATTATAATATTTTTTTGTTAATGTCAATATAAATACAATAATTTTATTCTTTTCTTATTTGATAATGAATTTATATTAATATAATCAAAATATCACATCATCTCCTTTCTTTTTCTGTCTTATTTTCTCTCCTAAACCCCACTTATATCTCATTATCTCTAAAAAAAATATTTTTTCTTTATGAAATTACATATAAATTCAACATACACATAAAATATCGTATCGGATCAAACCGTTGTAATTAAGTTGGAATAGAGATAATATATACTTTGTCCACAAGTTTTGTGATAATCTGTTTATCTGCAGGACCATGCACTTCACATTCTCATCGAGGGCTCCTGTTCGACCCGTTCTCCATTATGTCTCATTATATCGCACATCTTAACCACAATCATGCTAATCCAAACACTTTTTCTTTGAAAAGAATTTGACTATCCAACAGACCATATTAAATTATCTCTTCTCCGTTATAATAAACTTAACGCATTAATCTCCCATCCGTTACAGCAAACTTTATACCTTTAGAAAGACATATATTTTGTTAAAATCAAAAACAATTCAACAGGTCCAAACAAGCCGATCGAATATTTTCCTCAGACGATCTGAAAAGCAGAATTAGAAAATCTGCAGATTCTGTTGTGACCTCTATCTCTTGTCCTTGCATAGTTGTAGTTGACTTGGTTCAATGCTTTATAGCTTTTCCCCATATATGCACGCAGTTTTCATGACATTGACCCAAACTGTGTAACTCAGTGTGGCATGGCACCATGCCCATGATCGTGGTAGATGCAATATTGCACATGTAGCTCAACCAATATATACTTTTATCAGACCATGCAACCAGGCGTGTGACCAAAAGTGTCAAGTTTGAGACATCGTATTCTTATATTTTCTTGCTGTGAGTACAGTTAAACTTTAATCTGAAGGACATCAGGTTAAAATCCATGAACAAAATTAGAATGAGATTAACGATTACGATTTAGATTAAGTTCATACATGTATATTATGGAGGGGTCAGTTGCTGCCTGGATATCAAGAGCTGAAAATAAACCACACAAAGAAAACAATGAAATTAACATATACTGTAATATGTTTGTGTCTCCATTCCATGTACTCTATATTGCACCTTATCACTTCACCAGATCAACATTGGAGGCATATAATCAATAGGAAAAATTAACAATCCCCACAATAATATATGTTGGTCTTTGATTCTAATTACACCAATACTAGCCAGCAAAGTACTCTCTAGTATAGGTCAGTAAAAGTACTGCTTTGACACAGTCCTTGAGCCATATGCTGATCATCATGTTGATTACCAAAGCAACCATCAAAGCCCTTATTCTCTTGACCAAAAACTCCAAGAGATGATCCATTCCCATAACACTCATACCCGAAACCAAGATCGGCCAAGAGCACCTCCGCGTCTTCCATGCCCGCCAATGGCTGGTAATTGGTCTTGTTACAATGATCAACTATGGTCGAAGAGGATGGTGAGCTTAGGATGGCTCTAGAACCATCCTGAGACGTGGTTGAGTTGGTCGTCGTAACTTGTGCATGGAACAACTGATTCTGAACGTTATAGTTGTTGTTATTGATAAGATGATGGTTAACAGAAAACTGACTTGTATCGGGAATATCGTAGTTAAGTGCTGCGGGTAATGTAGTATTTTGTGGCATTGTACTTAGGAAAGTGGTGAAGGAAGGAGAAAATATGAGTTGGTCAATATCAATAGGGAAATTATTGTAGTTATGATCATCACGTTGAGCTGATGGAAGATATGACGACGATGATGAAGAGGCGGCGGGGCCTTGGAGGTTCGTAATGTTTGTGTTAGGAGGGGAAATGTCGATAGTGTGCTCGACATTGTTGTTAGTTTTTGACACCAGAAGATGGTGGTTGCTCGTCAACACTGATGGTAGTTTGCCGCCATTGCCGCCGCCTCCAAAGAGCTTCTTCTTGAGCTTGGTATTCCAATGGTTCTTCACATCATTGTCTGTTCTTCCTGGTAGGTTGGATGCTATCACTGACCATCTATGGTTACATTCACCAACATTACAAAACAAGTTAATTGGATGACGAAAACTTAATGCATTGTACTAAAAAAGTGTACTAAGCGGAAATTTAACAACTTTTGCTAGATAAATTGTCATGTTACGACACATTGGCGATCCATATTTAAACAAACATCGCCTTTCTTCATATGGAAAATAATTAAGTTCATTGTCTAGACGATATTAGGGTAATGAATTACCATACAAAAGAGGTAGGGGCCGGTCATTGTAGCTAGTAAATAAATGTTTCATTTAGCATGATATACGTACATAAACATATATGAGCATTGGTCCAATATTATGTGAATTGATTGAGAATCAATCAAGAATTAATCAAGAAGATGTATACCGGTAATCCGTAACTCGAATAACAAGATACCTAGGAAATCAATGTAAATCACGTACCTGCTGCCAATTTTGTCGAAGAGGGAAATGATAATGTTATCTTCTTCGTCGGTGAAACTTCCGCGCTTAATGTGTGGCCTCAGATAATTCAACCATCTAAGACGGCAACTCTTTCCACAGCGCTTCAGCCCTGTGTTCAATAACCTCGCCATGAATCATATATTCACTGGTTAACTATAATCATTTTATGCTTGTATATGGTCATGAAATGAACAACAGTGCAGTACTATTTGGTTAAATAGTTCCCAGTATACGATTCATCGAAATCCGACATACGTTGATCAGTGAATATACAGAACAGATAATTCAAACTAAACGTGTGCACGATAGTCTATATAAATTTATTGGTACTTTTTCAGTGGTGTAAGTGAACATTAGAACACCATGAACACAAATCCTCCATTTCTCTGTGAGTATATAGTGAGTGGATAAGCAAAATTATTAACAATATCATTGTTAAATTCATCATAGGTCCTCAAGTATTATATATAAAAGATGATGAATCAAACTTTGTTTTGGAGTCCTATTCACTAATAGCAGTAACAATTAATTTGAGCATATACCTTAATTTGACTATTTATCAACAAACAAAAGAAAAATAGGAAGGAAAAACCAATCAAAATAAAAGTTTTCTAGGTTTTGATCAATCAATATGTCTAGCTAATGGTGTGGTTCAAAAAACTAAAGCCATAAACTAATTTTAACAAGCTAATTCCGATCCGAAGACATGATGATCATGATGAGCAACAAAAATTGATCGCGACGACGCAGTTTGGATAAATCTTTTGCCCATAGGATATGTTTAACCTATGAAATATGAAAAGAAACATGCATGGATTGCATATGGTCATGCATATGGTTGTAGCTAGAGTTATCATATTTATGAAGATTAAATTGTAAAATAAGAAAGAAGAAAAGAGAGACTGAGAAGATACCAGCTTTGAGAGGGAGAGCAATCCAATTGCCCCCGGTGCCATACTTCTCAACATAGTTCTTCAGAGTTTCATCTTCCTCGGGCGACCATGGCCCTCTTTTCACCTTCGTTTTGTCACAACACGGAGCTCTTCCCATGGCCTCGTCCCGCCAGACCAATGGATACAACAATCAACACGCAACGTGTATAGTTGAAATAAATTTATATAGAAAGATCGAAGAGATTAGAGTCGAGTAAGATACAGGTCAATATTAGAACAGAAAGATGAGGATGAAGATGAAGAGGGCATCAAATGATGGAAACGCGTTTGTTGCTATAAGGAGAGGAGGAGAAGGAAAAATGGTGATGAAGGGATGAAAAAGTAAGCATAGGAAGGGCTCGAAGATGGTTTTATAAAGTGAACAGTGTGACTACTACTCTCTTTCTCTTTGTTCTTTTGACCTTTGATGACTTTCATTTCCCTCTATCTAAATATAGTTTTCCCCCTAATGTTTAGATTACAAAACTTACTTTGAAAACTTAGAGAGAGATTGAATCAAATGCAATACATATATGATCATGATTATTGTAAGGGCTCAGTGCGGTTGTTGCATTTATAGCAGAATAACCAAGACATAATCAATTTAGAAAACATAAAAAGATAAAATTACAGTAATTTATTGACTATTACAACAACATTCTCTTTTTTTTATTGTAATCGTTGTCAGTTGATTTTTAATTAAAATATCAAATGTTTTAATATTGATTGTGTTTATGTTATGAGTTATGTTGTACTCTTAAGTTTCAGACGAAATTTCCTCCACAATATGCCTTTTTGTTCTATGAATAAATACTCATATTGTTATGATAGTATGGTTCGTTTTGGATGTGTGAAGGGAGAGGAGAGGACGACACAGTCAACAATCAAACACATGGGTGGCTGCTGCAAACTGATAACAGCCGTTGATTCAGTTCCTCTTTGCGCTCTTTTGTGATCTTGCCTTGCAAGTATATATTCAGAGTGCGAAGGAGCTAAATCCGGAGAATGATCACATAATATGTACGTTATCCATACTAGTGATCTTATTCCAAACTATTTGGTAGAATTTTTTGTTTTTTTAAAATGAAGAATCAGAAAAAACAGATATTCAATTTTTTTTATTTTTTTTTTGTTATGCAGAATGTTTCAAACCCCTCCTTCTTATGAAAGTTTGATTTAACATGATGATTTTGGTTTTGGATTTTGATTTTTTGGTTTTTTGGTTTTGTTGTTGATTTTGGATTTCATTATTTTGAAAAATCAAACCTTACAATCCCTTAATTGTCACATTATGCTGCAAACCTAGAATCACGACTATATCTGATTACCAAAGAGTTATAAACATGCAGAAGACGAAATGTTGTGTTCTAACAAAATGTTTTTAAATCTTTTTTGATCGATCTCAACCATACATATCATCGAAAATTGATGCTTGCTAATATTTTCATTATTAACTTCCTAAAGATGACGCTCCATATGGAACACGACGCGATCACATCGATCTGTAACGATGCCGAAGAACAATGAAATATATGACAAGTTGGACATTTCAAAAAAAAAAACAAAAAAACTAGTAGATTGAAAAATGTCGTGGAGGAGAAAATTATCATTAAATTCTATTGATGAAACAAACAAACAATATTTCTTACATACAACTTTTTGCTTCATGACTTGCTAAAACTTCGCATTGTTGAGGCAAAAACTCGGTGTAAGCTATTTACTTGGCAATTAACAACAATCCTTTGTCTTTGAGCATGGCTCATTCTATTCTAGTCTTTTTTCTTTTTTTTTTTTTCTTTCTCTTTATTTTAGACAAAAGAGAAAAAACAAGAAAAAAGACACTAAGCAAGGTGGTCAACAAAGAGTGGCCCATTATTGGTGAAATAATTAGCTACAGAAAAATTTCTTAAGTTTCAATACGAATAGTTTTTTTTATATGCATATATATACACGGCGCCATTTGGCCTTCGCTATAAATAGGTTCATAGCTAGGACCTTAGACTTTTGTATTTTTAATCTTTGATGAGGGACTAATTTCTAAAATGCTTTGTACGAGTCGTATCTGGAACATGATGGAGATGTTATTTGGTGTGGTGTATATAATAGCTAAGGACTTGGACCCTTGTTGTATTACGTAAACAAAATGTTGTATTCTCAATGAACTGTTCAGACATCCGTCATTACTAAACAAAAAATAAAGTATTCATCGTGTTATGATTGTTCGCTCATTTGTTGTTTGGTTTTATATAACAAGGAGTTGTCGCTTCAGGGTAGATGCGGGATTTTGCAAAAATGATGATCATTAATTAGTATAATTTGTTGTAAAAATGTCATAAGTAAATCATTATATATAACCATTTTGAGCAACTTTAAGGAATGTCGTTCTCTCTTCGAGCATAATTTGTTAACTCAATGGTGACATTTTACATGATTTCCATTAATGTAAACCAATATTCTATTACGACTTTCCCCACATCATGCATTCATAAGTTCATATGTTTACTCATGATCTCACTTGTACACTTCTTGTGAAAATTGATTGCACATACACTGACATTGCACACTTGTACATGTATTTATTATGGAGAAAAAAAGAGGAAACAGACAACTCATGAGGAATTTCATATCTTCAAAACTGTCACCACTTCACTCTACCCCTCTGAATTAGAATGTCTTGTTACAGTTTCCTGACTTGGAGACTCCAGAAAATTACCATTTTTATCCTTATCAATAGTATTTAATGTCAACTATACATTATGCATGATAAATGCTTGCGCGAGGAGACAAAGAATAAGCAAATTTGACATTAAAAAAAAAAAAGACGATTTTACGACGACAAACAATTGCGACGGATTCTTTCCGTCGCAAAATACAACATTTTACGACGGATCCGTCGCAAAATAAAATATGAAAAAAAAAAATTAACAGAAATAAAATAACGACGGAAAGCCAAGATCCGTCGCAGACTTATAATAAAACTACGACGGATTCCGTCGCATATATACATAGGCAAATATTGTGAAAAAATATTAACAGCGAATTAAATTTATGCGACGGATTCCGTCGCAAAATCACGCTTTATGCAAACGTTTTTTTCCAAATTTTTCCTAAGTGTTGGAAGACAGAATATCTGCGATGGGTCTGTCGCAATTACTCAATATTATACGATATTATGTTTAAGGTTATTTGGGAAAAATATATTGAAGTGTGTAATAAAATTTATATTTCATTAATAAAATTTCATATTATATATTATGAATTAATTTATCGTACCTAAATTATAAATGTATCAAAGATATATAGGACACCATTGCACTACAAAAAAACTACGTTTTAGCTACGGACAAAATCCGTCACAAAAACATATATTTTAGCGACGGATCCGTAGCTAAAATACAAAGGACAAAACTGATTTTATTAGCGACGAAAAGTCTACTAAAAACTGAATACATTAGCGACAGAATTCCGTCGCTAAAAGTTTTGCCAAAAATCCAAATTATTCACCCCAATAATTTAGCGACGGATTCC
>JAOVYX010002223.1:0-11976 GCA_035668315.1 Drosera spatulata
CATGTACTTTCGTTTAATAATGGGACTATTTTTTTTTTTTTTTTTTTTTTTTTGCATCTGTTTTTCCCGAGTCTACCTCAATCCTTTTTTTTTTTTTTTTGTTGACATATAGGAAAAAAAAACCACGGTTGGACAAAAACCTTAATTCCACTTCGAATAATCCTGGACGATAATATTAACATTATATCTCGAGTTCGACCTAGAGAGTTCCTTGGCTTACGAGGCTCGACCTTGATTTATTTGTAGTAGCGTTCCAGGTCGTCAGCATTAAAGGCCCTGGCCAGCTCTTGACCATTAGGTCAGGCTATTTTATATGCCCTCTTGTCAATTTCCTTGGTAACCTTATAAGGCCCTTCAGATTTTTCTACCAACTTTCCATCCGATGTTCGGGCCTCAAACTCTTCTTTTATCAACACCCAGTCCCCTAATTCGAGCTTTCTCAGTTTCATTGTGGAGTCAAAATCGAGCTAAGTGGATCTAGAAGGCTTTCGCCGTTGTTTCAGCTCACTCTCTCTTCTCAGTCAGTAGGTCGAGGGTTTCCCTAACTCGACCTTCATTCTTCTCGTGCTTGAAGCCTAGCTGTGGGATGTTTGAGCTCCACTGGAATCACTTCTTCCATCCCGGAAGCTAGGGAGAATGAGGTTTCCCTCATGGCCAGCTTCGGGGTGGTTCGACAGGCCCACATGATTGCAGATAACTCGTCTGTCCAATTACCCTTGGCAATGTCGAGCTTCTTAGCCAAGGCTGACATGATCTCCTTGTTAACAACCTTGACCTAGGTTGTTTCACCGATGCAGGTCTTTGCTCAATGCCGAGATCTATTTTCGGGACTTCGAACCTACATTCCTTTGCCCTAATGCCATAGGAAAAGGGTCAAGTATGTCGATTCCTCAATGGGTAAAGAGCCAAGGTGCTTCGATTTATGTCATTTCTGAGGCTAGTAGTTTGTCCAGGTAGGCTAACCTTTGACATCGCTCATATTTTTTGACCAATTGATCGGTGTCCCTCATAATATTGCGCAAGTAGCTGCCTTGTCGCATATATCTGAAAGCCAACATTTGGGCGCCGTGGTGGTTTCCACTTACCCCTTCATGAACATCAAGCAAAACCTTTATTGCCTCCCTGGACCTCAGGCATTTTAGCACTGTTATTGAGTATGCTATTTTGTAGAGGTCTGGTCTTATGATGAGGTGGCTTGGGTCCATTCTTTTGACTCTTTGTGCTTCCCGCGGTTCCTCGAGCAATGTTCCTTCCTAGAGGTAGACCTTGAGCAATGTTCCCATTTTTTGTATACCTAGTGAGAGCATGCTTATTGTGTCCGCCATCCCATTCTCCCCTCCTAGGAATTAGCTGGATGCCGAGTATACTGCATATCTTTTTCAAGCTAGCGACCTTTTCAACATACCCGTTCAGTTTGACCCCCCACGCACTTTCCTTGGGTTTGCTCGACCACCAGCCTCGAGTAAGAATATATCCGTAGGTGGGAAATCTAGAGTTGGTGGGCCAAACTGAGGGCCGAGATCAATGCTTCATATCCCATGGAAGAGATTAGGAGCACACCTACCCCAGCTCTATTCTTACATAACGATCCATCCACATAGGCCTCCAATCAACCTCGAGGTTTCTCTACCTTGGGGTCAAACTCCTTACCATCCTTACATTGTTTGAAGTGACATTCAATGAGGAAGTCAACCAATGCTTGGGCCTTGATGGCAGTCCATGGTTCGTAGGTCAGCTCATACTCGCTCAGCTAGATCGACCACTTTAGGAGTCTCCCCGACACGTCTAGCTTGTGCGGGACTTGTCTTAGGGAGAGGTTAGGTTGGTCACAATGCTTATCAGATGAGGTTGGAAATAGGGTCTTAGTTTTCTTGCTGCTATCTCCAAGGCCATGGCCACCTTCTCTACCTTTTGGTATCAGGTTTCAACTTCATGAAGGACCTTGTGTTAGGATTGATGTGCAATCCTTCATATTGTATATAAACTGATGAACAAAACTCTAGAGTAGGACATATTCATGTCAGAAACTTAGTCTTAGAACTAGAATGGTCAGATGCAGGCGGGGCACATGCAGTAGTGTAGTAGAGGATCAGAGATGGGAGGCCATTATGGATTACCACATACAATCGACATCAAGAGTTTAAGATGAGTTATTTGGGATGGATATAGGCAGCAAAAGAACCATAATTCTATCAAGGAAGGACCAAGGAATCAGGATCAAGGCCATGTCATAAAATGTAGCAGACTGGGTGTAGCAGAGTTGGCTCGCAGCAGAGGCAGAAGCACAGTGATTAGAGGGTAAAGTGCACATTCGACTTTGTTTCTTTGTCGGTTTTCTATACGTCTTTGACTAATTATGCATTAAAATTGTGTTTTATATCTTTCCTTGAGTTGATTCATACATTTTCATTGTGTTTTCTCAAGGGTAGCAAGACGAGCTCGAGAACGTCGAAAACGGAGGTCAAACGAGCATAAAAAGCATTGAATGGGGCGACGAGCGGGTTTGGTCCATGACAAGGTGGCCAAAAGGCCACCAACAGCTGGAACACACACCCTAGGTGGGCCCTAGTGGCTGAGGCAAAGCCCCTATTGGTCGCCTCTATAAAAACATCACCACTCCCCACATTATGAACATTTTATGAGTTTTCCTAAGTGTTTGTGGGTTTGGTGTTTGTTTTGGTGTATTTTCATCATCCATTTAACTCCATTGAAGGGGAAGGAAGATCAAGGAAAATTTTAAATTACTCTTCATTATCTCATTAGTGAAGATCATTCTTGGTTATCTCTTTCTTTAGTGTTTTGTGCTGGAATTTAATGATGGCTTGTGCGCACATGAGGTGTTTGATGTATTGCCTTTGACTTCGAATCATGAGCTAAACTCTTGATTAGGGTTGCGATGTAGTTAGAATAGTGTTGTGATCATTTCCATGCCTTAATTTAGTTGTTCATGCATTGTTATGGTTGTGTGTTGGTTGTTGAACTGAGTGCTTTCGCTTGATTGATCACCTTGCATTGATCTTGTTATTTGCATTGATTCCAAGAGGATAGGTGTAAACGTGACTCAGGTAACGCTGAATTAGAGTTGAATGCAAGGTCGCGAGACCGCTTGTAGGACTCTCGTAATCGTTTAGGGGAACCAACATGTACATCACTCGTTTGGCACGTTTGCCTCTCGTTGAGATGCGTTGAGGTGATGTCTAGCAAGATTTACCATATATGTCGAGAGAGACTAACTTATAACTTAGGGATCCTCGACTAACAACCTAGACACCTAAGGAACAACTATATTAGAGTAAACGGAGTGATCTCACACTAGGATAACAAAGTCGTATCCCTACTTCTATATCACTGGACATCTAGTTTAGCTCTTAACCTAGTTTCTTCATTTCGTAGTTTCTTAGGCTTAAAACCGTGCTCGATTTCTTCAATTTGACCCACTTAGGTCTACGTCGTTGATCGCTAGGAACCTATTTTCTTGTGGGACGATACTCTTACTCTCCTTTATTACTTCATAAGCGACAAGTTCACTTGCGTACTTGTGACATAGTAAACGCTTAACACGGAGCAGATAGGGAATGCAGTAGGGCTAATTGGTGAATGGATGAGGATCTGAAAACGGTTAAATCAAAGATCTGAGGTTTCGAATCTATACGAGGTTGAAGACTGTTATGAGAGGAACCTATCGACTTCACTAAGGATCGTGCATGAGAAAAATAGACAACTGTCAACATCAGTATAGTACACTCACTGGTTGCGATTCCCTGAGCCCTATAAAAGGGGATCAATTCAAGACAGAGAAGATTGACAATTGTGAGAAACTACTAGCAAGCTAATAAAATACTCAAAAAACATTGTGTAATCTTTCTCGTGGGCTGGATTGAAAATTTGAGAAAGAAGTGTTCATTAGTTTGCATCAAGAACACATCTACAGTAGAGTTTTGAAGTTATCTGCGCAAGGATCTAGGTTCTCATCGTAGCAAGTTTGTGAAAACCTGTAGAGGTGTCTTTGTAAGCAAAGAAATAAGAGATAGTGAACTCCCTCTTGAATTGAGTAAACTGGACATCAAGGGAAGACTGTACTAGGCCTTCATTGGTCATTTGACAACCATTGTCTAAACCAGTATAAATTATTGTGTCCTTTACTACTTCGTATTTCTAACTTATAAATGTTAGATAATTATTTATACACAAAGATATTAGTCTAAAGGACTTAAATCTCACCTATAGACTAGTTTCGCAAGTGTGTAGTAGAATAGGTGCATCCTACCCAATACAAGATTGCATACTGTTAAACAGTTTTTTTTTTTAAATAGGCTATTCACACCCCCCGTGGGTCTGTCCTATATTGTAATAATGTGAGAATTACACCTTGCTTATATAGTATATTGACTTCTGTATGTTTACCTCGATGCAAAGTAAAACAGCCGAGACCGCTTTATTTGTTGCTGTGAGGTAGAGATAGAGCTCTTCCTCTTCTCGAGGTTGGGTAAGCAAAGTGATCTCTATCACGTACGCCTTTAGCTGCTCAAATGCCTCTTACCATTGCTCATCCCACTCTACCCGCTCTCCAGCTCTCCTCAATATCTTGAATAAGGGGAGTGTGCATTTCCCACCTCTTGACAAGAATCTTCCCAAGGCGGCCATACATACAAAGAGTTTTTTTTATATCTCTTTAGCATTGGGGCATCTCCATGTTCAATATGGCCTCTATCTGTGAAGGTTTGGCCTCGATCCCCCTGTGGAATATGAGGTATCCTAGGAACATTCTTGAGGCCACCCTAAAGGCACATTTTGTGAGGTTGAGCTTAATGCTGTATGCTTTCAGGAGGTCGAATGTGTCTCCCAGGTCTTGGACTCGAGGTCAAGGTCGGTGGACTTTGTGAACATGTCATCAACATACACCTTCATGGTCTTTCCTAATAGTGGCTTGAACACTTTGTCACCAACCTCTGGTATGTCGCTCCGACATTCTTCAGGCCAAAGGGCGTCATGACATAGCAGAAGGTGCCTCAGTCTGTGATGAAGGAGGTTTTCTCTTGATCTTCTATGGGCATGAGATTTGGTTACACCCTAAGAATACGTCCATGAAGGACAAGAGCTTATGTATGGATGTGGCGTCGACCATCTTGGGTAGTAGATGATAGTGTTTTGGACAAGGTTTTGTTGAGGTTTGTGAAGTCTATGCACATCCTCCATTTCATGCTAGTTTTTTTCACCATGACAACGTTGGCAAGCCACATCGTGTACTTCACCTCCTTTAAAAACTCGATGCCAAGAAGTAGTTGGGCCTCATCCGATATTGTTTTCTTCTTTCTTCAGCGAAGTGTCACCCTTTTTGTTTGAGGGGTTTCATCTCAAGGGCGACCTCCAGCCTATGGACCATGACCTCGGGGTTAATCCCGGACATGTCGGACGAAGCCCAAGCAAAAAGGTCTGCGTTCTTCTATAGGAACAATATTAAGATCGACTTTTGTGGTTCACGCAATTGCGATCCGATGCGAACACACTTCTCCTTTAATTAGAGCGTAAAAATACACGTTCGACCTTATTTTTGTCTCGGTTTTCTATGCATCTTTGGGCTAATTGTGCATGTAAATTGTTCTTTATATGGCTCTCCTTGAGTTGATTCAAATAGTTTTTTTTTTTTTTTTTTTTTTTGGCAATGGGAGCAAAACAAGCCCAAAAACTTAAAAAACAGAGGTCAAAAGGGCATAAAGGGCATAAACAGATTGGACAGACTGCAGTGTTGGACCAAAGGAGTTCAAACAGACTTCTGTGATTGGAATAGTAAATGGCAAATAGATATTTCAATAGACAGCATTCATCAGACATCTGATATATAAGGGGATGATCAATCAGAACAGCCACAATTTCAATCAACTCACCTTGGACAAGATGGCACAAACTACTTGACTAAATGGCATCCAGCTAATCTGATCATAGGAGATGTCACCGCACCTGTCAGAATGAGATCTGCTACTACCCATGAATGTCTGTTCACTCATTCATATCTCAAATGGAGACTATGAACATCAAAGAAGCTCTGATGGATCCCAGCTGGATTGAGTCCATGCAAGAAGAATTAAATCAATTCACCAAATTAAAGGTCTGGGAACTGATTCCTATGCCCAAGGATCATCAGATTATTGGCACTAAATGGGCGTTCAAGAACAAGATGGATGAAGATGGAGTCATTGTCAGGAATAAGGCCAGATTGGTTGCACAATGGTATTCACAAGAATAAGGGATAGATTGTGATGAGACTTTTGCACCAGTCGCCAAACTTGAAGCCATCAGGATATTCTTAGCATATGCTGCTTCTATAGGAATGAAGGTATATCAAATGGATGTCAAGAGTGCATTTCTCGATGGGGGACTTCAAGAAGAAGTCTATGTCAAACAACCACCTGGATTTGAAGATCCAGATAGACCTGACCAAGTCTACAAGTTACACAAGGCTGTGTATGGATTGAAACAAGCACCAGGAGCATGGTATGACACGCTATCTAATTTTCTTTTGGATAAAGGCTTTAATAGAGGTAAAGTGGATACTACTTTTTTTTTTTAAGAAAACATAATGAACCTTTGCTGATTGTTTAGATTTATGTTGATGACATTATATTTGCGTCTACTGATCAGAAACTCTGTAGGAGGTTTTCAAAATTAATGCAGTTATCCTTTGAAATGAGTATGATGGGGGAACTTAAGTTTTTCCTAGGCCTCCAATTACAACAATTAGGAAATGGAATTTTTATTTCACAACCTACATATCTTAGAGGCATACTTAGGAAATTTGGAATGGAAACTGCATCTGATATGAGAACCCCTATGAGCACCTCTGTTAAGATAGATAAAGATGAAGAAGGTGAACCGTTTGATGCTACTAAGTATAGAGGCATAATAGGATCTCTTCTCTATCATTCTGCTAGTAGACGAGATATTATGTTTTCGGTATGTTTATGTGCTAGATATCAATCAGATCCCAAGGAATCTCACTACATTGCTGTTAAGAGAATACTCAGATATCTGAAGGGAACCCCGGATGTAGTATTTAGTATCCTAATATTTAGATTTGTTGAATTCATGGGTACACTAAGGCAGACTATGTTGGATGTAGGTTAGATAGAAAAAGTACTAGTGGAACTTTGTTAATTCATGGGTAACAGTCTAGTATCATGGTCTAGTAAGAAATAGAACTCTGTTGCTACTTCAACAGGTGAAGCTAAGTGTATACCTGCTGGTAGTTGTGTAGCACAGATTCTGTGGATGAGATCACAGTTATCAGATTATTGTTTTAATCTGACAGATTGCCCTATGTATTGTGATAATACTTCTCCTATTGCTATATCAGAGAATCATGTATATCACTCTCGTACAAAGCACATAGATGTTAGACATCATTTCATTAGAGATCATGTTCAGAAGCATGATGTGAAATTATGTTTTGTTCCTACCGATGAATAATTGGCTGATATTTTTACCAAGCCCCTTAATGAGAAAAGATTCATTCTTATTTGTGAGAAGTTGGGTCTAATCTCATTAAGAGGTTAGGCTTTGTCTACTAATGATTTCAATGAGAACTTTTCAGATTACATCTATACCCTAAGTCTTAGTGACTTGAAGAGCAGAATGTCTGTTGACATCTATGTATTGAAGTCTGATGTATTGAAGACTAGGGTGTCTATTGGCATCTTCATACTGAAGTCTTATGACTAAAGGGAGATGAAGTCTAGTTATATTGGATGAACATTCACAAGACAAATATAACTTCAAATTGTTCATTCCTATGAAGTCTTATCTGCATATACATAAAGAAGATAACTCTTATGTATGGTTTAGAATTTATATAAGTATATGTGAAATGCATGCATGACTGTACAATTATGAATGAATTCGCATGTGTAAATAAACCTAATTACACGTTTGTGGTTGTGTGTTGAGATAGACATGATGATGATAATGGATGAATTTCTGTGGAGTGCATGCGTTGATTGTCTTGTCCAAGACTGGTTGAAAACAAAGTAATGATTAAGGAAGAAAGAGAGTTAATATGGACCACTAACTCTTGTGTGTGAAAACGTTTTACATTCTCTTTACTTCAGCCTGTGCTAGACTTGATTGCCCTCTTTCATTCATGATTTTTGTGTGGCTGAGATTCATTCATTGGAAACAAAAAGTTTTTCCCTCGTTCCATATATATACAGAGTGGTTAGGTTTTGGAAAACTCCTTCGAATTCTTTGCAATCTTATAGCGAATAGCGAACCTCTCCCAAAAGCCCTAGTTTCCCAAAACCAAATTACTTCACCAATGGCACCATACATCAGTATTCAGACCGGATTGACGGTCAATTTCAATGCTCTCAATGGTATGAACAGTGAATTCGATAGAATTCTTGAGATGATCAAGAATTCTGGCCTCAAATTACTACTCGATGTGGGTGCCAGAATCTCATACTCCTGGGCAAACGAATTTCTGGATAATAGAGTTGTTCGAAAATATTGTGATGAATACGTCACGAGTGTTGATGGGCAGCAGATGACAGTTGATGCCAAATCTATCAAATCAACCTTTCATCTTCCACAGGGTGAACACACATGTATCTCTCACCACACTCTCAAAATTGCATGACGGAGAATGATGGGTAATATTCCTATGAAGTCAGGAACTATTTTGGTAAAAGATCTACCAACTCACTATGACCAACTGACTTTCATAGTGAAGAAATGTTTTCTGTGTTAAGGATTTGCTGTTGATCAAATAGCCCGGGGACATCTTAGGATTGTCGCTGCAATCATCATAAGAGCATAGATAGATTGGGCATTCATCATGCTCAATCTATGGAAGGAGAATATTGAGGAGGCGAAGTCTAATCCGAAAAGGAAAACTTATCTGAGGATTATTAGTTTCTACCTCAAAAAGCTGGGAAAATTACCGAAGGAAGAGGGAGTTCCTTTTCTCTCCAGCAAGTACATATCCTTCAGGAGGAAGGAAACTGATGGAACAGAGGGGACGTCTGAAACTAGACCGTCTGATAGCAAGACCTTGAAGAGGAAGAAGAGCTCTGATGCTGGGGCATCTTTGAAGAAGAGGAAGAGATCTGCTGAACCAGTATAGACAGTAACAGCAGAAGAACAAGTGAACTTTGATGGTGAGCCACTTATCAGAAGGAAGAAGAAACAGACATCTGTTCAGAGGAAACAGACAACGGAACATAAATCTTCGTCCCAATCCCCACAACAATAGACGAAACTGCCGTCTAGCAAGAAAAGCAAAGGTAAAAGGGCGTTGAACCCTGATGAAGCAATGACCAGTGAACAACTCAAAGGAGCACTGGCTGCAGGAGTGTTCAAAGAGTCTGCGGAAAAAGGTGCCAAATGGGGAATGAGGCTGATTATAACGACATCAGATAAGGACGAAAACGTCCTTGCCTAAAGAGAATACAGAGAAAGGGGTCAGTTGAATAATGTAAACAGAGTTCCTGAGGAGGGGGGATTTTATTTGAAGAATATTACAGAAAGCTTATGACTGAGTTGGGTGAAACAGCAAAAGATATGTTCTACTCAGCCATCAAAAGGACTCCAGGGAACGGAAGAGGAGATGATGATGAAAACGATCAGGCTTGGATGGGTAGAATTCAGGGGGAGAGAGGTCATTTGAACAGACTTTTACTCTTCCTCAAGGATCTCCATTTGGGAGTAGGAGAGAAGACCAGCAGCAACAGATAGCTACGGATGAGCAAATAGACCTTGAAGGTCTCCATGCACCTGATTCAGAGGAGGCCGACATTCGAGTACCTCCTACCATTCCTGAAGAAGCATAGAGTCCTAGAAGTCAAGCCATAGAAGATTTTGATTTCACTTCAACGGATCTTCCTACTGATGTTCAACACCAAACTATTGTTGTAGTAGACAACCCTTTCTGCCCTAACAGACAGCATTTTTCAGACAATCGAGAGCAGACTACAAGCTCATGAGGTGAGAATCAAGAAGATGCTTGAAGATTCTGAAGCGCGAATGGCTCAGCAGATTGCTACAGTTGTAAAAAAGATGTCTGATTTCGATTTCTAACTCAGACAGATTTTCAGTGATCGTAATAAACAGATCAGAGATAAAGTGGTCAGCACTAATGATCACTTGGAAGAGCTGAAACAACGTCAGATAGCACTGCTAAAGACCTTTGAGCATTAAGCGACTGTCGGGTCAGAGAGAGGAAAAGCTCTGTAGAAGATCATTGATTAAATGAAGTCTGATAATGCCTTCATCAAATCTGATATGGAAGTCATTAGTGATAATGTGAAGGAATTAGGGATTCTTCGTTCTGAAATAGACAACATCAACGGTAATCTACTCAACATTGATCAAACGACTACAAACACAAGTATAGAAGTGATGCAGATACTCCAGATGCTAAAAGAATAGTTACCTAGTTCCAGTTTTATACCCAAACCATAAGATCCAACTCTATTGATTTTTGTCAAAAGAGGGGGAGAAAGGATGAGAAGGTTCTTGACTAGGATAGGGCTATTATCTATTTTGTTGATGTCTGATTTGATATCTGATATCTATGCTTTCATGAAAAATTATATATGATATCTTTTTTACTGATATAATGTCTGTGATTGTGTCAATTATAAAGTTTTCTAACTAATATGACTTAGAACCTATGCTTATCCATAAAAAGTTTTTTACAACATCAAATAGGTGGAGATTGAAGAGGTGAATCATACTATATGCTTTGATTACTTTGTCTGTCACTATCTATGATTTGTTGTGTCAAAATACTTGTTTATGTTCTATGCATATTATCTGTTATTAGACTCTATATCTCTAGTACTAGACTTCTGATAGTCCTAGGAAGTGCTTAGAGAGTCAAGGTTCTGAAGCAGAAAGGACTTTGTTGGAAGTACCGAGTAAATCAGACTGGCTGAGAAGGCTTCAGGGTATCAGAGTTTCATTGCTAAGGGAACAGAGTTTAGATAAAGATTGGGAAGTTTACTGTATGTCTGTATTCTGGGAAGACTGTTCTGATTATGGTGTTTCAGAGTTCTATAATATATGCTTAGCAAAGTTCTGAAGAGATCAAAAGACTATGACTTATGGTTACAGACTTCCTGGTTGAAGAGATTCAACGGACTACAGTGTTAGACCAAAGGAGCTCAAACAGACTTCTGTGATTGGAACAGACAAAGGCTAATAGACTTCGGCGCTACATCAGACTACGACTATACCATGGATGAATTCAACGGATTTCATCAAGTTGTGATGTGAAGACAGATGAGAAACTAAAGATCTGAATGTCCGTACAACTTGTTTCATTTTTCCAAGGCATCCAGGATCTATAAAAGGCAGATGGAGGATTCAGTTGGATGCAGAATTTCATTCATTCTTTAGCGCATATACTCTCTTTGCGAATTCATGTCAACGGCAAGGTTCAAGATTCAAGAACCATCCACTTTCGATTCTCCCTATGACGAAGCGACTTATACAATTGGGGATTTTTTGAAATCAATTATCATCTTCGATTGATTGGATTTCATTTGGAGATTTCTACATTCCCCATGGTTTTGTGAGTTTTACAGATACTTTTATTCTTTCTTGATACGGTTCGGGGAGTGATCCAGAAGACTCAGAGGTTGAGAGGTAAACATGAAAACTCAGTTGTGATCTTGATTTTGTGTGGTAACAAGGTTTGCTGAGTGATCCGGGAAAACTCAGAGGTTGAAAGGTGAACCTGGAAATCTTTTGTAATCCATTTTGAGATAGTGGATTTGTTGTGCTGTTCCATGGGTTTTTCTCCCTGTACTAGGGTTTTCCACGTTATATCTGATGTTCATTTTACATTTCCTACTGATTGAATTTTTTTGTTCATTCAACAACCAACAATTGAATCAAGAATTGTCCGTTAGAACTACCATCATATTAATCCACTGCGTTCGGTTCAAGATTTCCAATAAGAACCGAATTTTGATCACTTAG
>JAOVYX010002224.1:0-11974 GCA_035668315.1 Drosera spatulata
TACAATTTAGACGATACAAAGGGAATAAAAACAAACGTTTAGAGTAAAGAAATGATGTGTAATTTCATCCACATCAGACAACACAGCGGATATGCTAACCAAGGGAGTCACTAAGATCAAGTTCAAGCGGTGTTTGGACTTGATTCACGTCATTTCTTGCTGAATGATGTGGTGGTGCATCCCTCCACACGAATAAGGGATGCAAAGACGTCTCACGTTATGGCACGGGAGAATCGTTAGTTGGATTCATTGGTTGTGGTGCGTCTACTCAAGCTAAGGTGGAGATTGTTGATGTTGTTTTGAGTATCCGGAGCTTTATGGAGCATCAGACGTGCAAACGGAAGCACAGGTGATTTTGGCCAAGGTCGCGGGCGCGACGGGCCTCGGACCTGTTTTTGTTTGCGTACCCTATAAATAGCTTGTTTTTTAGGGTTTTATAGTTAGTCGACGATTATAGAGCGACAGAAACGATATTTTGCTGATCTCTAGAGGCTTTTGAGTGCACACAAAGTGAGATTGAGCGATCACCTTCAGGAAACGCTGTAAACTACGTTTTAATAGTGGATTTTCGTTCTCCGTGGGTTTTTTCTTCCCCTTGAGGGTTTTTCCCACGCAAAATCTAGTGTTGTTCATTTCCTTATTGATTTCGTTTTGATTGCTGATTATTATTCTGTTGTTTTCGCATTTTGTCTCGTGTTGTTGTTCTCAACAACTTGCATTCACATTTTAGGTTTGAAATTTTTTACAAGAAGGGTTGGAGTTCTTTGGAGATTACGAGGAATCAGATCTATGGTGATTCGATCGAGCCCTTCAAAATCTTGTGACCATGTGTGGAAGCGACATTGAGTACAAACGAGGGCAGCCGTATTTATCTTGATATGGATGGAGCTTCTAATCGTTTTTTCAGGTTGTTCATTTCATTTAATGCGTCAATCATAGGTTTCAATCATTGTCGGCCTTTGCTTCTTTTTTTTGGACGGCACGTTCTTGAAGAGTCGTTTTCGTGGTGTCATATTGTCTGCCACAGGAAAGGATGGCAACCAAGGTACAAGATGATACATATATGTAGTGTTTGAGATAATACCATTGCGAACTAACGAATTATGTGAATGTGTATTAAGTTCCCTGTGCGATGACTGTTTCATTTGTTGCTATTTGGTGCAGGGTTGTATCCGCTAGAATAGTTTGTGCGTCAACACAAATCACATTACATGATTCAACAAGGAACGTCATTAAATGTGCTCAAAATCTCCTCACATCCTCGACCGTCAAGTCATGCACCATAGCTCTGTCGTTGCAAATAATGTCTAGCAGGTAACACACTATTATCCCACAGTCGGCGGACTCTGGATGCTGTTGTGGGCTGTTCTCCAATGGGTTGACTTTTCCTTAGAATTGCGACGGATTTTCATCCACATATGGTCTCCCATTGTTCTTCTTGTTCTAGCGACATTTTCCTAGTCTATAAAATTTATCTAAAATCAAAGGCCAAATAGAAAAAAAGTAAGCCTTCATAATGATGATTGGACAAACTATAACTGATTCAAAAATATAACAAGAGAATAAAGACATACTATTCATACAAGCTGACGTATTGAAACATTTTTCGGTATGAAAACACAAAGTTTTGTACATGCTACTCATCCTCCGTGTGTTACTACATACCAATGCATATTTAGTTATGCAAACAAACACTTGCTATTTGTTGAGCGTCCTTCAAGTAATCATTGACGGTGTGCTCCAGCGAATTGAAACGTTTCCAATGCTCCAGTTCGCCATGGACCCTTTTGTTTCGATTCCACCAGATCCCATAGACAATTATGCTGATTTGAGCTAATTGAGATTTGTTTACCTTCTTTGACAACGACGTATATCAGAGCTTGAATGAGGCTGCTGGCTTGGCAGTGTTTCCTCGAAGGGACCTGATTTCCAGACATCTCTAACCCTCGAGCAAGTGACGAACAGTGCATAACCGATTCATTCAAATGTTCGCGTCCTGGACAACCAACTTCTATGGCCATGCCCCTATCTCAAAGTCGATCTAAAAGAAACCAAAATTTGATACTAAAATAGATAAATACAATTTTATTTATTTAAATAGATTCGAATGAGGATTTACTATTGTATAGTGGCTAGTGAGAAAGCATCTCCCATAAAACTCCTTTCCTAGTGATCGTCATCAAAGTTTCCAATGACAGCTGGTTATCGATATTCCCCTTGATCCTTGATCTTGCTCATTCTCATGTGTGCACACAATTTGTTCGTATGCTTTCGATTACGGGTTACACAATGGTGAAATCAACAGTAAAAGGATGAGAAATCTTTCATCTTCAATAGAGCTGTATCCGAACCGAATCAAGTCGAGTTTTTCCGAGTTCGATCTCGAACACTATCTATTTATCTCGAGTCGAACATCAGTCCAATTCAAACATCATTAAAAAAACTCGAACTCGAATACAAAAAGTGGTTTGAGTATTGTTTATCGAGTTTCGAACTATTTTATGAACAGTTTGTCGGATGTCGAATCGAGTCAAACCCGAGTCGAATCCAACCAATGTACTCGATAAAATCATATACCTATCATCATAGGATTTCACATTTAAGCATTCATTTCAATAATTCAAGTAGCTCATATTTAAACATCTTTAAAAAAAGCTCATAACAAATGGGCAACTACCAAATTGAAATAGCAAATGCACTAATATGTCGTTAACCGATCATAGTCCAGTATCGATCAAAATAACATCATTACATCACAACTTAATAACCAAAAAATCAAGCCTTCTTACAGCAATATATGAAAAAGAATTGTTCGATTGAAATGCAGCAATATCATCAACTGAAAAAGCAAAAAATCAAAAACAACAAGAAGGGACAGTGGATGAAAATAAATCAAGTTTTTGTCGAACGGTTCGATCGAACTCGATCGTAATCGCGAACACTCAAGTCGATCTTAAATAGAACGCATCGAGTATCTCGGACTCAAAATCCGTGTCGAGATCAACTCCACTACCGGATTCGACTCAAGTCGAACTCGAGTGGTTTGCGAACTACTTGGTTCGATTATAGGCCTAATCTTATACATTCCACGAATATTTGACACTATTTTCCCTTGAACTCTAACAATGCTATCCGCATAATTACTCAATTACTTCTACAGTCATCATAGGTGTAGTTTTGCACCATTTATTTCTTGCAAGTACTTCAAATTTTCTCTCTCTAAACCATGAAGACAGTGATTGACCGAGGAGTTTTTTAACCGATAAGGAATTGACCCAGTCGCATGGATACTGATGTAAGGCAACAATCCACACACCGAACGCTAATTTAGGAGTACCATATATAACACCATTGACCTATACTACGTCATTACGTGATAATATTATATTTTCAAAAAATTGCTTTTGTCCAAGTCGTTGGAGCTAAACGGTTTCTCTTAAACAGATTTCGAGTTCCAGTCTTATGGATATGAAGAAAACAGTGTTGAACGAGTTTTTGTCCCTTTTACGAGCTCTTCCTGACTTGATCCAAAAATTAGCAATTGCACCCAAAAAAAAAAAAAGGGGTACTCCTAATGAACTACGACCTCACTCACACCCTTTCCGTTGCAATTTTCCAACGTCTTATGAATTGTATTTGGTGTGAACGATCTTAATGAACTACGAACTTGTTATATGTAGATATTAACTACACTCAAACATCCAAAAGAAATCAAATATGTAATGAACATTGCCATAATCGACAAGATCTAAGGTACTTAAAGGTAAATGATCCATATGACTATATCCAACATCCAAAATCTATCAATGTCTGCATCTTATGCGAACATATAGAAGATTTTTTCTAGATAATCAACGTTTGGTTGTTGCACTTACACAAGCGGATTCTGATACGTTAATGCATATCGAATGGTGGATATGGATCATCACCTGAGGTCAGATTAACAAGAACCATGTCGTTGATACAACTATGATGATTTGGAATAGTATATTTCATGAGGCATCTCTGGGCAAGTGGCAACAACAACCTTTCACATGGAAAGATCATCCTCGAACAAACCAAGACAGAGTCAAAACTCAAAACCACCCACACACCTACACATAACAGACACACACTCTCACACGGTATTATCAGCATATATGAACAAACAGCAGCACACTCCATCTCATGCACTCAACTATTCATCCAGCTTTTCTTCATCATATACTCATCTTCTCATTGAATGCAAGACCCACCAGCAGCCAACTACTCTCTCCCAATCTAACCACACCTCTCTCCATTTACTCATCATTTTCTTCATCACTTAAACACAAAACAACCAAAGCCAACTCTCAACTCTCTCTGTCTCCTCTGTTTCTGAGAAACAAATCAGAACGAAAATGAGCAGCAACAACCAAGATGGGCACGTTGCAGAATCAGCAGAGAAAGATGTGGAGATGATGAAGAAGGCTAGGAAGAATGATGATGATGATGATGATGATGGGAAGAAGAAGAAGAGTGTCGTGGTGCAGAAAGTATCGTTGTCGAAGTTGTTTTCGTTCGCTGATCCGTATGACTACTTGCTCATGTTCGTGGGCTCTATCGGGGCGATTATTCATGGTGTATCTGTGCCTGTCTTCTTCATCTTCTTTGGAAAGTTGATTAATCTTGTTGGTGTTGCGTATCTGTTTCCTAGAGAAACTTCCCACGATGTCGCCAAGGTACACATATATACGTACTTACGACCATATACTCCGTCGTCGTGCAGCAACAACAGCTAATTGGCTTCCGCAACAACTATCTTCTGGTTACAAAATCGCGAAAAATCAAACGAGAAATAGTTGTTGCAACAGCCTGTTGGCGGTTTGCAGCAGTCTCATTTACGAAATACAGATTTCCTTAAGCAAATCTTTTTTCTTATAAACTAACCCATGAGTATAATTAATCTTTGACAAGAATGATTTTGCTTTTGGGCAGTACTCATTGGACTTCGTGTATCTGAGTGTGGCCATTCTGTTCTCATCATGGGTCGGTACGTTCATGATCTTCTGTTCTATTGTATTGCAACCTTTTCATAAATTTGTAATCTCTTCGTCACACAATTAAACAAACCGACTCTTTCGTTTCTCGAATCGATACAGAGGTGGCATGCTGGATGCACACGGGAGAAAGGCAAGCGGCGAAGATGAGGATGGCGTACTTGAGGGCGATGTTGAACCAAGATATCACACTCTTCGACACCGAAGCCTCCACCGGAGAAGTCATCAATGCCATCACGAGCGAAGTGCTTGTTGTGCAAGACGCCATTTCCGAGAAGGTAAAAAATTTCTTACCTCGAATGATCGATGTAATCGACCCACATACATTGATCTTCTTTTGTTGATAACGAAATTATATATGTTCTTAGTTTTAACATGAAAAGTACAGCTAGGATATCGAAAGAGTAGTAATGTTTGATAGATTAGCCTAAGAGGTCGCTATGAGTCGATATTCCCAAGTGTGGTCAGAGGTCAATTTAGAGGCTAAGCTATATCATCTCGTGACCACATCTCTTGAAGGTAAATACTCTAAGCTTGATACATCGCGGTACAAGGTGTTCATTTGATTTAATGAAATTCGTCAAGATAAACTATGAATTTTGGAGTAACTAACCCCGAAAGCTTGATATATAGTCCTCTAGATCGAAAATCGAATTTCCAGTGTATTATGATCTCTAAAACCCTTCTCAACTCTAAACTGGCAAGAGTTTGACTCATAGTTAAGACATACAATGACTATGGTCCTCCACTTATCCATTGCATACAATGACTATGGTCTTGTACTGTTTTGCAAGTCATTATTTACTGACGTCGGTTAACGGTGACTCTGGATTTGACTAATGATTGTATTACAACGTATATTTATCGACGTAAAAAAAAACCCTTTTATTGTGAAGGAGGAAATGAAGTAATTTTCAACTTGTACGACATGAAACATGAAACGGAGCGGTTGTGAAAAGCTTTTACTCCAATTGTCGAAGTTTTCCAAATTTAAGTACATCACAATGTTGTAAGGGAAATTATTCCTTAATCATATTATGCATTTTTTTTTCATGAGTTAATTATAGAAGTGGGAAAGACATAGTTTTTCTTTTTGGAAGAAAACGATGATAATGCACCTGAATATGCTTATATAAACTTAGAAAACTACTATTTTTCACCATTATAAATTGGCCAATAATGGTAGGTGAATATTAATGGCCATCACATTATAATGTTAGGAGATCTGAGTAGGTGTACTAGCATTGTAATAGAACAATAAATTTTTCCATCCATGGAAAAAGAAACTTTCTTCATCTTCTTTGAAGATCGGCCTCTCTATACCAAAAGCAAATTCTTTTTATTTTTTATTTTTTTGAATTTATTAGTCTCACCAGCCTGTCGTCAATTTATGTGAACCATTGATGCACGAAAAGCTCTATGGATTAAATGCCATTCGTGACCAAATTTCTTTTGGGGAACTCCTTATCGAAAGAAAAAAAAAAAAAAAAAAAGAAAGAAAGAAAGAAAGAAATTCTTTTGGGGAACTTATGATGAAAAAGGCCCGTGGGCTGAGTGCGAAAGTACAAGAAGTGAGTAAATATACGTCTGAGGTCTGTTTTTAAAAGACCGTGACGGGCACTTTTCACATCATAGCATAGTTTAGTGAAAGATTATATTTCGTATGTTATAACACTGTAAAATGCTCATATATTGGCTTTTCTGAGTATCAAGCTAACTCAGGCTTAAAAGCTCCAGCAACATTATGCGTGTTTAATCACTAACCCAAATAACACGAACATTTGATTTAATATATGTATGTGCATGGAATTTGAATTCAGTAGGTCGCTGATATTCAGTGTGTACAAGCAAGGATATCTTAACTTTCTGAATTATACTATTCCAATTATAATCTCGTTTCTTTTTTCCTCTTGATGTCACCTTTAATTAATATGGTGAAAATGAAACCATTGGCTCTAAGTATACAATCGATAGCAACATCAGCTTAAGACAACGAAAGATAAGAACTTAGACCTATCCATATCATCTTGACTAATCTTTTTCTGTTTTCATATTATCGAATAGCCCATCTATATTAATCTTGACTATTCCTTTTTCGATAAGCGTATATAGTTTGGTAAACCTTTAACCCCTCATTCCCTGAACATGTGGTTTATGCATTGTATCCTATCTTTAGTTATTTAACTTCAAATCAAAACATAAGAGATTAATTCTCACTAATAAAAAAAAAAAAGAACCATAAGAGAGTAATTGGAACTACATTTAGTAAAAACCCTAAGACTAGTGTGATGGATCAAACTATTTGCATATAAAATAATCATGTTTAATATTATCTTTTACTTATTTGATAGAGTTGACCAATAAATTTGATTAAATAATAACATATTGAGTAATTATCCTGTTATAAATTCCCATACAAACAATCCAAAAATAAATAATCATGGATAATTTATTCCGGAATCCTCAATCCGTAACCGGAAAAAATAATCTTAATCTCATCAACAAAAGAAACACTGAGCATGAGATGAGCGGTAGAAATATGAAATATAGGAGAGTTTGAAGTCACCAAGGTAAGAAAATCCTGGGCACCATTGAGAAACTGCAAACCAATGGAATCACGATGAAACCCTAAACACGAAATTCAACTCTGTGATATTAGTTGAATTGCAGGTGGGGAAGGTGTTGCACTACGTGAGCAGATTCCTGGGAGGGTTCATAATCGGATTCGTTAGGGTATGGCAGATCAGTTTGGTCACTCTCTCGATCGTCCCCTTCATCGCCGTAGCCGGCGGCGTCTACGCTTACGTCGCCACGGGTCTCATCGCCAGGGTGCGCAAGTCCTACATCAGGGCTGGTCAGATCGCCGAAGAGGTCAGCTTTGCTGTTTTATTCTTTTGTGTAGGTTTGTTGGGTAATATCCGGAGACCGTCTCTATGCCGTCTCTATGTCATATGTACGAGGGGTAAGACTGTGTACATATAGTACTCTCAAGACTCATCCGGAAGGAAATGACTGGGTTGTCTTTGTTGTGGGTTGTTAGATAATGTGCTGGTTTATAGGAATATTATAAGGTAGACTACTGTAGATATATTTGAGAATACATTACCCAAATTAGAATATGAGAGTTCAAAATAATCCTTCATTCATTTTCAATTAGTTTTCTGTTGGAACCATAAGGTTTAGGGATGTTTGAGCATGAGTTGCATTGTGATATGATCTTTTTGTACTACGAACCTCTAGGTTGAACCTTGAATCTGAACTGAGAGGACCAAACACTAGCCAAAGAAAAGACAACTTGATAAAGTCATGTGTTTATGTGGAAATGACGAGAATATCTGCTAAATATTTTTACAGCTTCATGGGTTTTGTTCTCATAGTTATACTATTGATGGTAACAATGAGTCACTATCGAGAATAATTCCGGGATTTCTGTCACTGAGTATTGATGACGAGGACGAGGGGACTGTTTCTGGTTCTATTGTATGTTTGTAATTTGTCATATGCTTTTTTGTGGGCATGTGTTGGTGGTGTTGTAGCCCATGGTCCTCTTGGGCTCCAATAATGAGGGAGGAACATGTTTGGTATATGCCAGCGGGTGTAGGGATCGATGTCTCATGTGTCGTCCTTCATGTGTGGAACATAGCTGAAAAATAAAATTCTGAGAACAGAGATAGAAGAAGAAACACCACTAGATTGTCTTAAGGTATCAGTCCAGCGAGTACAGTTTATGTAGGTTGGATCCTAGTCAATGACCTTATGTAAAATATTCACTGTTTTCGAATGGGATAGTGACAGTCTCAATGCCACGTTTGAGGGGTGTCAACAATAAGAAATCTCGGTGATGTTCACGTCACTGTAATTAGTTTAGGAAAGCATAGTTCCATGTTTGCTGGAGGACTTATTTCGCCGTAGAATCGTTCATGACAGCTGAATCATTGTACCGTGTATTTCGATGGACATATATGGTGTGGAACATATTTTGGCTCTAACCAAGCATTGAGCGATTTATTGATGCATGCTTTAAATCCTAAAACTACTGTATATGCCCCGAGGTGGAAAGGCAACCCTGTTTGATTATGAGGAACATATGCTACGTGGTCACTGGACGCTCACGTTTTGTAATGCAAGCTTGAGACATTTGCTTCCCTAAAAGTTATAATGGAGAGTTTGGTGTTTCAGTCTTGAATATATGGTTTGTTCCAAAGTTTCTTCGTACATATTGCTGATGAGTGATGGTCATGGTCTTTTGCAATTTTTTCCTTCTAATATGGCCGAACTTGTACTTAGTTCCTGTGGTATCTGAAAGTGTATCTGGAATTTTGTTAATGAGTAACCACACTATAGGCGATCGGAAATGTGAGGACGGTCCAAGCTTTCGTCGGAGAGGAAAGAGCAGTGAAGTCATACACAACAGCTCTTGAAAAAACATATGAGTATGGGCTCAAAGGAGGATTAGCTAAGGGGCTGGGGCTAGGCTCCATGCACTCTGTGCTTTTCCTTTCATGGGCATTGCTTGTTTGGTTCACTAGCATTGTGGTTCACAAGGGTATAGCCGACGGCGGAGATTCATTTACCACAATGCTCAATGTTGTTATTGCTGGCCTGTAAGTCTTTAAGTTTATAATTCTAGTTGCTTTGCATACTCCCAACCCATTTTGTGAACAGCAAAATTTTCTATAGGATTTGGCTATCAATTTCAGGATTAATCGAAATTTTCTATCGAGAATATGAATCTTAATTGTCTCCTATGCTGATTCCACCCTCAATTTATCAGATCACTTGGGCAGGCGGCACCAGATATTTCTGCATTTCTACGAGCAAGGGCGGCTGCATATCCAATATTTGATATGATTGAAAGATCCAAAACTAGCAGTACCAGCTCCAAATCTGGGCGAAAGCTGGCCAAAGTGGAGGGCCATATCCAATTCAGAGATGTGTGTTTTAGCTATCCATCTCGACCTGAGGCAATGATTTTTAATAAGTTTTGCCTCAATATTCGTGCTGGAAAGATCGTTGCCCTTGTTGGAGAAAGTGGATCTGGAAAGAGTACAGTCGTGTCCTTGATTGAACGCTTCTACGAGCCGCTTTTGGGTCAGATACTTCTAGATGGGGTTGATATCCAGGACATTGACCTGAAATGGCTTAGGCAACAAATTGGTCTTGTGAATCAAGAACCTGCACTTTTCGCAACAACAATCAGAGAGAACATTCTTTATGGGAAAGATGATGCCACTCTTGAAGAGATCACTCGAGCTACCAAACTCTCAGAGGCCATTAATTTCATAAACAATCTCCCAGAAAGATACGAGACACAGGTATATATTTTTCTCGTATACCAATAGTTATTAAAAAATCCTGGAAAATTAAATGCCGAGGGAGGGTGCTTGGTGTCAATTATGGTATTGCGTGAAATAGTCTAGGCACGTCTTTTCGATTTTCAGCTAAGTGTTGGTACTGCATTTGCAGGTGGGAGAAAGAGGCATTCAGTTGTCAGGCGGCCAGAAGCAAAGGATTGCAATAGCAAGAGCAATGGTGAAGAACCCATCAATCCTGCTGCTGGATGAGGCTACAAGCGCTCTTGACGCTGAGTCAGAGAAGAGTGTACAGGAGGCACTTGATCGTGTTATGGTGGGCCGCACCACTGTGGTTGTGGCTCATCGGCTTTCCACCATCAGGAATGCAGATATTATCGCAGTTGTTCAAGGAGGCTGGATTGTGGAAACTGGGAGCCATGATGAGCTCATATCAGATCCTACAAGCGCCTATGCAACACTTATTCGGCTCCAAGAGATGGCCTCTATGAAGCGCTATCCCTCAATGGAATCTAATCCGGCACGGATTCCAAGGTATTGAGTCAAACGTTAATGCTTCGATGTTCTGCTCATGGTTCATTGTGGTGCTATCATTTATCAAAATCTTCATTCCATGAATCTTGCATCATTTTTGTCAAATCTTCTGCAGCTTAAAGTTCTCTCGTGAACTATCGCGCTCAACCACAAGTTTTGGTGCTAGCTTCCGTTCTGATATCGAGTCAGTTAGGGCAGGAGGACAGGAGCCTATAACGAGCAGAAAGGTTTCTTCGAGAAGACTATATTCCATGGTTGGTCCGGACTGGAAGTATGTGCTATTTGGAACCATATGTGCATTGTGTGCTGGAGCAGAGATGCCTCTTTTTGCTCTTGGAGTCACCCAGGCGCTTGTATCCTTTTATATGGGATGGGAGACCACACAGCAGGAGATCAAGAAGATCGCACTTCTGTTCTGTGGTGGTGCTTTTACAAGCATCTTTGTCCACGCTGGTGCCCATACATTTTTCGGAATCATGGGAGAACGACTAACTCTACGTGTGCGAGAAAAGATGTTTTCCGGTAAGTGTTGCTTAGCAAGACAAAGGTTACTTTATGCATTTGATTCTTCGAGTATTTTATCATTCAGCTTTGGGAAAGCAATGCAGAAGAGGGACATGCTTGATTTGTTTCACAGCTGTTTCAATATTTGACATTATGCTTCAGCTATACTGAGGAATGAAATCGGATGGTTTGATGACATGAGCAATGGAAGCTCAAGTCTAGCGTCACGCCTAGAGATTGATGCAACGTTGTTGAAAACGATCCTTGCCGATAGGTCAACCATTCTCATCCTGAATGTTGGATTCATTACCACGGCATTCATTATTGCTTTCATTCTCAATTGGAGAATCACGTTGGTGATCTTGGCAATGTATCCACTCATTATCAGCGGTCACATTAGTGAGGTCTGACCTCCTTATCTCCAGCCTCTGTTTCACACACAATTAAGATGATTTAACTAGTTGGCTCATTAACTCTTTGGAATTTCTCATGATCTGTCTTTCAGAAACTTTTTATGAAAGGCTATGGTGGCAACTTGAACAAAGCCTACCTCAAAGCAAACATGATTGCTGGTGAGGCCGTTGGCAACATTCGTACTGTTGCTGC
>JAOVYX010002225.1:0-11974 GCA_035668315.1 Drosera spatulata
ACCATAGATTGTGACAAGAAGCTAGTTCGAGTCACTAGTCCTAGGGGTGGAAAGCTTGTCTGCCACGGGGAAGGATCAAACCTGAAATGATAATCATATCTGCTTTGACGGCGAGCAAGCTTCTGAGGAAGGGTTGACAGGGGTACTTGTGTCACATAGAGGTCCCTACCGTAGAAGAGAAAGGGGTGTCAGAAACCCCAGTTATGTGTGAATACCCTGACGTCTTTTCGGATGAAATTCCGGAAATACCACCCAATAGAGAAGTTGACTTCTCTATTGAACTAATATCAGATACAAACCTTATATCCATGACACCTTACCGTATGGTGTCGGCAGAGTTGAAAGAATTAAAGACTCAGTTGGAGGATTTGTTCGAGAAGGGGTACATCTGACCAAGTGTCTCACCTTAGGACGCACCTGTGCTCTTTGTCAAGAAGAAAGACGGGAGCATGAGGATGTGCATAGATTATCGGGAGCTGAACAAAATCACCATAAAAAATCGATATCCACTGCCACGTATTGATTATCTCTTTGATCAGTTGTAAGGGGCAAAGGTTTACTCCAAGATAGACCTATGCTCTGGATATCATCAACTACGTATCAAATCCACAGACATTCCAAAAACAGCTTTCCGAACGGGGTATGGTCATTATGCGCCTACTGTGTTCTGGATTTGATGAATGGGGTCTTTAAACCGTATATTGATCAGTTCATTGTCGTCTTCATTGATGATATCTTAATCTACTGCAAAACTCCACAAGATCACAAGAATCACCTTCGAACTGCCCTGCAAACCCTTAGAGAAAACCAGCTTTATGGGAAACTCAAGAAGTGCGAGTTTTGGCTGGAAGAAGTTGTCTTCTTGGGACATGTGATCTCGGGAGAAGGTATCAAGGTCAATCCGAAAAAGATCAAAGCGGTGTTGGAGTGGGCTAGGCCTACAAGTATGATAGAGATTAGAAGCTTTCTGGGGTTGGCAGGTTACTACCGTCGGTTTGTGGAGGATTTCTCAAAGATAGCCATGTCTTTGACTAGTCTTACGAGGAAGAATACGAAGTTTGTTTGGTCGTAAAGCTGTGAGAAGGCGTTTCAAGAACTTAAGGGACGTCTTACCTCAGCTCCGGTGCTTACACTTCCCTCCGGTGAAGAAGGATCTTGTGTGTACAACGATGCGTCCAAGCAAGGACTTGGGTGTGTGCTCATGCAACACGGAAAGGTGATAGCTTATGCATCGAGGCAATTGAAGCCATATGAGCTAAATTACCCGATGCATGATTTGGAGTTAGCCGCGGTGGTGTTTGCAATTAAGATTTGAAGACATTACCTCTATGGTGTGTCTTGCAAAATCTTCACCGACCACAAGAGCCTGAAATATATATTCACTCAGATAGAGTTGAACATGATGTAATGAAGATGGCTGGAGTTGCTGAAAGACTATGATGTAGATATTCAGCATCATTCAGGAAAGGCGAATATGGTGGCCGATGCTCCAAGCAGAAAGGTTCGGGGTACGGAAGGAAACTTGCATATGATGGGGATTACCAGGATTTGCTAGTTGATAAGTTTCGTAAGATGGAGATCGGGGTTCGTGCTGGGACAGCAACTGGAAGACTCTCTGAAATGCAAGTGTGCTTAAACCTCCATGAGGAGATAGCTCAAGCACAATTGACTGATGCTGCATTTCAAAAACTGAGAGAAGAAGCTCAGAAGGGAACAGCAGCGGGGTTTGTGATTCATGAAGACGGATCACTGCGATTCCAGAATCAAATTTGTGTACCCAATGATGACGTGCTGAAAACGAAGATTCTGAAAAAGGCTCACCAAAGCCTTTATTCTGTTCCTCCAGTGGGTACTAAGATGTACCAGGATCTGCGGAAGTATTATTGGTGGAGCAATATGAAACGGAAGATTGTTGACCTTGTCAGCAAATGTCTGGGCTGTCAACAAGTGAAGATTGAACATAAACGACCGGGTGGATTACTTCAACCGCTGAAGATACCGGATGCGATATCCATGGAATTCGTGGTTGGTCTTCCTAGCACGGTTGGAGGGCTGAACTCCATCTGAGTGATCGTGGATCGTTTGACAAAGTCTGCACATTTCCTAGCAGTCAAGAACACATGGAGTGCTGAACGATTGCCTCAGGAGTATATAAGGACCATTGTGCGAGTTCATGGAGTTCCTAGCACAATAGTGTCTGACAGGCACACGAGATTTCAATCTCGGTTCTGGCAGAGTCTGCAAGAAGCTCTTAGTATGCGGTTGAACTTCAGTACTGCCTTTCACCCATCAACTGATGGTCAAACGGAACGTACAATACAGACTCTGGAAGATATGTTGCGAGCGTATGCTCTCGAATTTCAAGACTCTTGAGATCACCATTTGCCGTTGGTCGAGTTTGCATACAACAATAGCTACCATTCCAATACCGGTATGACGCCATTTGAAGCATTATATGACCGGAAGTGTAGAACACCGGTGTATTGGAATGACATTCAAGATGCGGTTCAACTAGGACCAGAAATAGTTCAAGAACTAACTGACAAAGTGAAGCTGATTCAAAGGAGGATGAAAATGGCTCAAGATCGACATAAGAGCTACGCCAATGTAAGGCGTAGACCTTTGGAATTTGAGGTCGGTGATCATGTTTTTCTGAAAATATCACCAACCAAAGGTGTTATGCATTTTGCCAGGAAGCGAAAGCTCAATCCTCGGTACATTGGGCCATTTGAAATTCTTAGCGTATAAGTTAGCTTTGCCAACTGATCTGTCTACTGTGCATAATGTGTTTCATGTGTCGATGCTTCGCAAGTATGTACCGGACCCAAGCCATATCATCCAGTATGATCCCATGCAACTGACTCAGAGGATGACATACGAGGAACGTCCTCAAGAAATTCTTGATCGCCGCTTCAAGGTATTGAAGAATAAAACAATAGCACTATTCAAAGTGCTCTAGGCAAATTATCTAACTTCAGAGGCAACTTGGGAAGTTGAAGAAACCATACGAGAGCATTACCCGTACTTGTTTAGTTCCTAGAGTTCTCGACTCATGTTTTGGGGACGAAACATCCTAAGATGGGGAGGATGTAAAGCCCCAAAAAATTGTGATCAAATAAATGTAAAAATTATGATCAAATAATAGTTTGTAAAGTAATAAATGTAACAAAATGTACGTTTCTTCGTTTATAATAAATTAAAAATGAGAAACGAATCTCGTTAAAAAGTCTTGAGATGTAACGTACGCTCATAATTTTAAAACTCGTGACGAAATTGGGATAACTTTTTGTAAAGAAAAAATGTGAAAAGTTATATGTTAAATAACAATGTAATTTTTTTGAGCGAAACGGTAAATTTGGATTGGTGGATATGGGAGGTACGGGGTTAATTAATCCTATGATTAAACGAATCGGGGACGTTATTGTATCAAGCGTTAATCGGGTTGTAAAGATCAGAAAAATCCCATAAAATTTAGTTTCACGATAATTAAATTGAATATTAAATTATCGTAGGTTATAATTTATTTTGAGGGATTAAAAAGGTTGTTTAACTATATAATAGGAAAAGAATACAAAATATGAATGCAATGTAGCCCTAATATGCAAATACGGAAAAAATATGATCTTAATACAAAAAGAGCGTATTTATACGAAAATGACCTAAACCTAATTTTGCCACTTATTTTCCTTTATATTCCACTTAGATTAAAATAATTTTCCACAAAAACCCACTAAATAAGCACTAACTCTCCACTTAAATCATACAAGCCATTTCCTTTCTTCAAAAATTTTGCAAAAAAAAAAAAAAAAAACACACAATTAAACACCATTCCATATCAGATTATACTTAAGCAAGGGAAGAGAGGAAGGAGACATTTAAGGATAGGAGAAGAAGCTTAGTGAAAAGACGAATACGACGAGAATCCGTTACCACCATTGAAAGAAGGTAATCCTCTTGGTTAGAGATTTTATGGTAAATTATACACCATTTAATAAATCATGATATTAATATATGTTGAATCCTCATATGCCTAGTTTCTATCAAAGCTAATAAATCATGATTCGGAGATGAGTATCTTAAGTTATTAAGCAAAACGTGCGGATATGTTAATACTAATATATTTAGCTGGATATAGAGATGAATTTGTTGCTTTATATAAAATTATATAGGAGGTTTTAAAAGACAAGCCTTATATCAATGAAAAGGTATGAAAGTCTAGTTTCCAGAACAGTTTACCAATAATTATTTAAAGTTGTATGTAGACAGTTCTGAACTAATTAGTGAAATAAAGTCAAACTGTCCGAACTAGCAGAAAATATAAACTGGAACTAATTAACTGTTATTATTGGTAAGGTTTTATGATGAAAACTTTATGTCACTGGAAAGATCACGAAGTCTAGTTTCTGTTGAGTTTTACAGAATAATTTTTAAAGTTGTATACAATAAGTTATAGATTTAAATACGATGAAAAGGCAAGATGGACAGAATCTAGGATACTCGTTCCAAAGGCTAGGAAGCTCACTTCAAAGGCAGGAACGTTTATTCCAGAGGATGGAACACCCATTCTAGACATCGAGACACCCATTCCAGAGGTCGGGATATCCGACCTAGAGGTCGGGACGTCATCTCAAAACCTTCTGAACCGAGAATGATCGTTTTGACCCCAAAACAATTCCAAACACTCACAAATAGCACTAATGCTTTTGCACGAAGTACGAATAAACATGTTTAACACCGTAACGCGAACAAACAAATGTACTAATATGTGAATCATACCATGTTATAGGACTTGGAGATTTCATCCGTTGAGACGTAAAGAACAAGTTGAGCGTACGTGTGAGGAAGTGGCAATAAGAAGGTAACGTTTAGATTCCTGGTTTGGATGGCGATACATGTTAATATACTAGTTGTATATTAGCGCGTGATGGGTAGTTTTGCCCTGTGCGCTGTGTTATGTTGTGCTGTGTTATGTTTGCATTTCCGTGTTATTGTATGATTGTATGGTAGCACTTGTAGCTTATCGTAGTTCATGGTAACCTAACCCGGATAGTCTTAATGCTAGGGTTTGTGTAGGTTTTTCTCCGTTAACCCCGTACATTATATTATTGTGATAAAGACAAGTGTTAGGTTTACAAGGTTTTGCATACAATAATGGATAAAGGTTAGGGTTACTACATATTAATCCTATAAATGATGTCATGTTAAAGATGAACATGTAAAATGGGAATGAATTCATGAGAGGTGATATTAACCTCCGAGTTTATTAATCCTACTGGGTTGTTAGACTGTGGCTTGGTGAAGATGTCATGTTAAACTATACAGGGATGAGTAGTTACGACTAATCATCTTATACGCGTAGACAACCCTGTGAGGTTGTCAGGTTCTGGGGTATCTCGCTACAGGTTGATCCCCTATTTCGAGTGACCCCGGACTTTAAGCTTCTAGAAGAAGCTATGGATTTACATGTTTAGCCAAGGTCACGGTGTTAACAAGAGGGTAGCTATGGTCTATCATGTATGTTAATTGTATGACAGATTTTGTTATGTTTTCAGGACAGATTGTTCTCTCTTTCTTTTCTTTTTGTGCTTCCTCTGAAAAGAGGGCCGGCACGTTACTAAACTCGTATAGCTTACGACGTTGCTTTTCTCTTGTTTCTCTATGTTTTTTTTCTTACTTTTCAGGTGCAAGAAATGAGGAGGAATATTGATTAAGATCCGATTTATAATGTGATATTGATATTTGGGACTTAATTTCTCTGTTTTTGTTGTCAAATGTGAAACAAATAAGTGCACATGTGGACCTAGATTCCTGATGCCTAAAGTGTATAATTATTCAAATTTCATTCTGTGCTAAGTTAAGTTGAATTGCCTGGCTAAGGTTTGTGGGACTCTAACGGCAGTAATACCATAAGGGTTTTCAGAAAAGGAGCTGAAAATCGGGGCGTTACATACATAAACCATGAACTACCTTATTATCAACCTAAACTTTATTGTCATGATCCATGAATTGTCTTTTCTTACAAAATAAAATGCATAGGCTCCATTGATTAACAAAATACATCACTTGAACAACAACGATAAAATACATCATTTGAATACCTAAACCATAATCTGAGACAAAAAAATTACAATCATGAACCATTGCAGTCCTTCAAATCTCCTGATGCATCACTCAAAAAACAAAGCCAGAGCTCCGACAATCGATAAAGCAACAATGTCCATCTTTAAAAGACCAACAATCACCTCCAATGTCTTCACCCTTTCCCTAATTTCTAGCGACAACCCTGTACTTGAAGCAGCAGCCCTTGTTTTCACAACATCAACACCTCCAATTGAAGCAGCAGCCCTTGTTTTCACAACATCAACACCTCCCCTCGATGCAGCAATCACACCATTAAGTTTACACCAAGCAAAAAATCCGCAATCGTCATATTCGAAGTACAATTTCCCCCTTGAGCTCCTTTCAAATTGCACAATGCATATGGAAGGAACCAGAAATCTACATGTGTACTTGCAGCCTTTCATTAATGAGTTGACGTATTTGTGGAGCTTTGGGGAGGAGACATACGATGTTCATCCCGGACAGACATTTTAGATAAGGGCTGCGTTGCTGTCGATTGTCAGTGATTTCCAAGCCGATGCAATGTTGTCGGGATGGAGCACAACTAAAAGATTAGCATGCCCTTATTGTATGGAGCATACCAAGGCCTTCATTTTGAAGCATGGGAAAAAACAGTCATGGTTTAACTGTCATCGTAGATTTTTATCTTACGATCATCCTTTCCGAGATAACAGAAGTGGATTTTCAAAGAATAGGATCGAGTATGATGATCCAGTCCCTATTTATGATGGGGATGAGATATGTGATCGTGTATTTTTGGTAGATCCTGAGCATTTTCACGAGTCTCATAATTGGAGCAGGAAGAGCATTTTGCTAATCAAGCATAATCTCGATGTCATGTATGTTGAGAAAAACATGTTTCATAATGTGTTCAATACTGCCATGGATGTGAAGGGCAAGAAGAAAGACACAATTACAGCAAGGAAAGACATCAAGCTGTATTGTAACCAGGTGGAACTCCAAGTCGTTCCAGGATCGTTCTAAGCAGGAGAAGGATAATAGCAATAAAGATGAGACAAAACACACACAAGGAAGTGTGTCTACGGTCCATGTGACCAAGAAGCTGGTAAGTTAGTTTTCTGAAAAAAAATACTCAAAGAATTTTTTAAAAGTAGTTCCGTCTACTTCTTTGTTGTCCAATGTGTTTGGTAAAAATAAAATTTCTAACCTAGGGTGAGACGCTGAAGAGGATGCCTGATGAGGCAGAAGTGTTCGAGCACATGTACAAGAAGAAAGGCGTTGTGCTGGCATCGGGTGAGGAGATGGAGCTCTGTGATGACAGGGGTAAGACAGTGACTGTAAGTTAAACTTTTTACATTTATTTTTGATCAAGTTTTTTTTATTTTAATAGATAGTTTTTGTAGTTCAATTTCTTTGCCTTTTTTTTTTTTTTTTTTTTTTGTTATATGTAAGCGGGGTACAGAGCTCTTTGTGCTGTGGCGGTGGATGAGTTTTTGGCCATGCAGGAGCCGGGGACTCAGCTCACTCCGGAGCAGGAGCGTACATTCACTAGCCAAGCGTACCTCGACACAGCGGGATGCAAAAAGGAGTATATCTATGATCTCGGATTGGCCTCCTCGGGGTATTATCCCAAGGAAGTGCGTTCCTCGGCCAGTAGAGTACACACATCTGTCGACTGCTCCGAGATTCTTTCGTTGAAGGAGCAGGTGGCAACTCTGAAGGCAGACATGGAGAGGATGGCCCAGATGATGTCCCAGTGCGGAAGAGGAGCTTTTGATCGTCGTCCGGATGATTCTCATGATCCACAGCCACCGCCACCTCCGTGTCCTCAAGAGCAGATCCATGGTTTCTAGGCGTATGTAGATATGTATGATTTCTCTAGTTTGATGTAGTTTTATTACCATTTTTTTGTATCATACACGATTTTTGTATTATAACGATTACTTAATATTATTTTGTTTTTTTTTCATGTTGTTTTTGAATACTTTCATGTGTTGGTGTTGTATTGTGGATGTGGGAGGTTGGATGGATGGGTTTGGAGTGGTTTGGACGTAGTTTAGGGTAAATTTTGTATCGCGCTAGGGATTTCAGCAAACCAGGTTTTATGTACTTGGAATAAGCTAATTAGGGACCGAAACGGTGGCTAATGTCGCTAGAAAAATCATTGCAGGAATAAGGGTTTGCGACCGTTTCGGTCGCTTATTAGTTTTGCGATTGTATAGCTTTCGGTCGTAGATTTAGTGGCCGAAATACAAACGGTTGCTAAATTCCGACCGTTTCGATCGCAATATAATTAACGGCCAGCATTTTAGCAACCGTTTTTTACGACCGAAATTCGGTCGTAAATATTGATTAGAGACCGAAATTCATGTTTAGCGATTGAAAATTTTGATCGTTAATAACTGTTTATTTTGTAGTGAGAGTTGTCGAAATAAACTATTGGTTACCATAAAACATGTCATAACCAACCTTACATAATTACTCTATGTCAAAACGAGAATATAACATAGACTAAATATGTCGCATTATGAATATTTGTCCAATACCTCATGACATTGACCTAACACAAATTAACGTCATATCATACTCACATTCATATTATCATAGGTTAACCAAAAGAGAATGACATTAACTTATAAGTTTGCTACTAATATCAAACAAAAGAGAATGACCTGACTGCATACATACTTCTTCCATGTACTAAACTGAACAATAATAATACATAGAATAAATAATTGAGGATAAATCAACACATAAACATGATACCATAATTTTTGAACATGAAATTATTAAATTCACGAATCACATCTCATAAGATCCATAAAAAGTTCCAATTACTATGCCATACTAAAGTCTTACGCTACCATAGCTATGAATAGAAATGACAAATTCAACAAACAATCCAAAGAAGACATTACCACACAACTAGGGAAAGAGTATAAATCAAACAATCAATGACAATTAATCGACAAACAATCGATAACAATCCCGCAATGATCGATGATCGATAGAACATAGATTGAAATTATCTGTGATAAACCTCTCGTCAAAAGCGCCAAGAGAAGACCAATAATAGCAGTACTGACCTCTTCTCTGATGAAAAAACTCTGATAAATTGTTCTCTCTTTTTCGAACTTGGTAGTGGGTTTAAATAGAAAATGCAAAATAACCGAAATCCCACTAAAATAGAAAGATAAGATTGTGCAGTTCAAGAATGACACACGGCCTGTACGGGTGGGACACGGCCCGTGCTCTTCTCCTTGTACTCCGTGCTCAGTGCAATGTGATACTCCGTGTGACATGCCCCGTGCTTGATCTGCACAGCCCATGTCTTGACTGAAAACATGCATACTCCATCTTTAAAGTTCTAGTAAATGATAAACATGTTTTAACTCTTCCAGGATCAACCAGAAACTTCAGAAAATCAGCTACAAATCTCCTTCCAAACAACTCATGATCAGAAACACTTCAAACTCTTCCTTTCTGCAAGAAAAACAAGAAGTATGACGGTATCGACACTCTAAATAGTAAAATGCACTAAAATGACTCAAACTAAGACTAAAATTGACACAAACAAGTAACTATGATTAAGAAAACGACGTATGTTTACGCACATATCAATGAATCTCTAGGTTGCTTATGTTTAAATGTTTTGCCAAACATAGGCAAGAGATCAACGCTTCGCACTCGGCTATGTTGTTTTTTGCGATAAAACTGACCTTGATCATGCAAGCTAGTTCCCATCTTTATAGGAGACAAGCCATGCTTCTGCTCCTAACCTATTCTTACAAGATGAACCGTCTACATACCCCTTCTAGGTCGGTGTTGTTTGGGTTAGATTTAGTTTAGTGATTGATTCGGGGTCACCTTAGAAGTTGCATTCGGGTAGGAAATCAGCCACCGCTTGGGCTATGATTGATATCCTTGGCTCGAACAAAATCCCATACTCACTAAACTTGATTGACCATTTTAGGAGTCGGCCTGATAGTTCTGGCTTGTGGAGTATTTGTCTGAGGGGTAGGTCGATAATAACGCGGCTCGAGCGTGCCTAGAAATATGGCCTCAATTTTCTAGCCGCTGTCACAAGTGCTAGGACCACCTTTTCAACCTTCGGGTATCTAGTTTTTGCTTCATGGAGCACTTTGCTCACATAGTAGATCGATTATCGTTGATCGACCTTGACCTTGATTAGGACCACCAAGACACGCTCTTCAACGACTGCAAGATACATGTATAACTTCTATGACTCCATAGGTCGGGTAGCAATCCTTTGGGCAAGCCTTGTTGAGTTCGGTAAAGTCGACACGCATTCACCAATTTCCATTTACCTTTTTCACTATTACGACGTTAGCAAGCCAGCTCGAGTACTTGATCTGCCTGATGAACTCGACCGCTAGGAATTCATGGTCTTCTTCAGCTATTGCTTTCTTTCTTTCCTCAGCGAAATGTCTTCTTTTTTGTTTGATGAGCTTGGTCTCGGGGTCGACCTCGAGCCTATATATGATCACTTCAGGATCAATGCCAGGCATATTAAAGGGTGCCCAAGCAAATACGTCCGAGTTCGATTGGAGAAACTTTATCAAATTCGATCTTGGTTGATCTCATAACTATGACTTGAGCCTCAAACATTTGGTCATATCTCCAAGTGTAAGGGTAGCTCGGTCAGGTCTAGGTTCGACCGACCTGGGGTCAAGACTGAGCTATAACGTTTCTTTTCCTTTTTGCCCGGATGTTATTTTAGTGTAGCGATATACCGTTGTTTGGCTATCTTTGGATCTCTTTGAATAACCCCTTCCCCACCTAGGGTCGGGAACTTGAGCATCATGTAGCAAGGGGCGATAAGTATTTTGAAGTTGACAATCGATGGCCTCCCAAGTATTTCATTGTATGTCGGTAGGAGGTCGACAACTGAGAAGTCGACCATCCTTGTGAGGGTTCGACCACTCTCCTCTTTTGCTATCGTCATGGTTAGGGATATGTAACCCTTCGGGTAGATGGTGTCTCCTATGAAGTCCACTAGTGGGGATCTGAAGGGTTTGAGATCTTTCTCTTCAAGCCCTATCCTCTTGATGGTAGTGAAGTAGAGGATATCGGAAGATGGTTCCCTATCGACCATTATTTTCTCAACGTCGAATTCTCCAATGATGAGGGTGACAACGAGGGTATCGTCATGGGGCAACTTGATCCCGGGGTTGTCTCCTGAATCGAACTGCACCTCGGGGCTGACTTAAATAGGTTGCCCCCCCAGTCCTTTCCCATGGCGAAGCCTCCGGAGAAGACATTGATCCTCGACCTTTGGTGTGGTCGGTCAGGTCAGCCCACTACAAAAAAAAAAAAAAAAAAAAAAAATTTAGCTACGAATCCGTAGAAAAAATAGCAAGAAAAAAATTTTTAATTTTTTGCAACGGAAAGTCAAACCCTGTCGCTAAATTTAATAAATTTCCATCGCTACATTTTAAAAAACACATCAAATTTTTTTAGCGACGGATTTCCGTCGCTACAAAATTTGAGTTTGAATTTGGATTCAACCTATTAGCGACGGAAACCGTCACTAATTTAATTAGTTTTTGCGTTAGTAATTTTTTCATGAAAAATTTGCATTCACACTATTAGCGACGGATCCGTCGCTAACAACTTGAATGTAATTTGACAATTACATGAGGACCAGGATGTATGATATCAAATCTCTAATGAAAGGGCTTCAGCTTCCTGTGAATAAGATTGATTGTTGTCCGAATGGTTGCATGCTTTTTTGGAAAGATTCTGCGGGATTGACAAGATGCTCTATTTGTAATGCCAACCGTCAGTGTGCTTCAATATTTTCCGATAACTCCGAGGCTACAGCGATTGTACGCCAACAGTTCTACTTCGGAAGCTATGACTTGGCATTCCA
>JAOVYX010002226.1:0-11972 GCA_035668315.1 Drosera spatulata
ACAGGATCGGAGAGGAACTGCTGCAAATCCAATTTCTGGATTGATTTCAGCTGAATGTAAGGGATGAGCAGTTCTTGGAGTGGAGACGTAATTTTCTTGGAAAAACCAGGTAAAGTGTGGGATTGAAGCCCCTCGGTTCGCTTCAGATATCGTCATGTGAGGAAAACGAGATGTCCCCATCTTAATAAAGCGCTATGGAGGTCAAAGTGGCCAAGCAACTGAGTTAATCACTGAGCCGCTTAGAAAACTTCACAGCAGCAATAAGTCCACAATCACTCCATCCTGCTCGCAAAAAACATGAGTGTCATATAATCAGATTTATGTTTCCACAACGAGGTATGAACAACCCTGCACACGAATTCAACCAAGACTATAAATAGCCCAAACCAAGTGAACAAACAAAGCAATGTTGACTGATAAGCTGCCAATAAACATACCTTACACATGCATCTCACGGCCAACTCATCCATCTACAATCTCAAGCTCATTTGAAAAACAAGCCAATTCTCCCTAAAATCTCACAAGTAGAAATCCCAGCACTTGTTCCGTAACATTGACTGCCAAAAGCAAAGCACACATCTTGAACATCAAAGCCTTAACCGAACTACCATCAACCTATGGTTAGATCAACTCTAACATATACCAAATGACTACCGGAAAGACACAGGAGGCTTAAAGAATGTAAGCTAAAAAGTCAAAGCTAACAGGTAATGCGACTCGCACATAGTCTCATCATGCAAAGGTACCGTATAACGATCCAAACAAGACTGTCTTTTTTAGGACAATCAATCGAAATGGAATGTTAAATGCAGTCGACTCAAACTTCATTTCCAGACACACTCGCTCTCTAATTACTTGCTAGTTACTTCAACAATTGCATATTCTTAAGTCACAAACATTTACAACAGTAAGCAACTCATCCATTTCCTAGCTCGCATGAACCGAGTCTACCCACGATAAAAACCCGCTATTCAAGCCAAGAGCTACGATCCCAACTACCCCATTACGGATTCCCTCGAATCAACCGACCCATTTCACTCAAACCCCATTTGACCCATTTCACTCAAACCTCATTTGGGCTAACATTTTTTAGCTCAACCAAACCCTAGACCTCTCATCATCACAACAAATTGAGCTAGCTACCCAAGCTCAATCCACCCAAAAACCCTAGCAAAACACAGCACACATCCACAAAACCATATCCACATATCAAAACCGCCACTCAACAACACCCAATCTTCACAATCACAAATGCAAAATCTAGACAACAAAATCAAGCTTCGAATTCCAAAATTTAGATGCCAAAATTGACGTCAGGGTAAATGGGAAGTGCGGGAATCTCGAAAAAGGGAAAATTTTCGAAGGGGCGATAAGGGTGAAATGGGACTCACCGATTCGTGATTCGGAGTTGGAGATGATGATGAAGCATTTGAGTTTGCTGTTTGATAGATCACATGAGGAGTTTGTAAAGGTTTTCCAATTTTGAGAGAGGTAGAAATTGATCCTGTTGTTTGTATTACTTATATTTTTCTCGTGATGCATCAACATGACAAATACGAATCGATATTTACAGTTGATTTAAAATTAATCATATTAATTAATTTTATACTATAAAAATAAAGATTTTTGTGAAGATTTTATAAAAATGATTTTGTGAAATAAAATTTTATAAATTTTTTTTATAATTCAAATTAGTCAATATGATTGATTTTAAATCAACACCACAAACCCAAATACGAATATATGATATGACATGGAGTATTTATATTCAGATGTGTTGAATTAAAATTAATAATTAAGATTAAAATATTATGATAGATGTGTTTTAAAATTTATGTCAACTTGATAACAATGAGCCTATTAATTATTGATATCTCATCCCAACATACATATCAAAAGTACGATTTAATTTTGACTTATTGATTCTAAGTAGACATATTTGAGCTTAAGTCTATCATGTCATATATTCGACAATCCCTAATATGATTATGAACAAACCCTTCGATCTTGTATTGTGTTATTAAAGAAAAAGAAACGTGTGTCTTGACTTTTAATATATCGTGGGTCAAGTAATGATCTAATAGTTGAGATCTAAATATATATATATATATATATATATATAAGATAAAGTTTAAATCATGATAATTTAATGGCATTGTTAATTTCAGGACAAAATTTGATATCTTCAAGACATCTCATTCTCACTATTTTTTTGACCAGAATAACACATTCTCATAATTTGTCTTGGACATATAAAATCTCACATTAGATTTATCCATTTTCTCATTTAATCTCAACCTTGTATTCGTATTATTTCTGAACTTAATCATTATTTTATCGCTTTGCATACTTATTTGACCTGCGTGATTCATGAATAAATTGAATCTTTAATATGTGTTTTCTTGCGATATGACTTATTAGTGTTGTGTGATGGGCAAACTCTTAACATTGGTTTGTAGTCGAGAAAAAACATTTTTGGTAGTTGGAACCATGGGAGCAAACCACACCCACCCCAACTTGTGGACATAAGTCATAATTCCAAATTATGAAATTGGAATATTGATGATATTTTGTTATAATATTGTTAATGAATCAAAAGAAATAAAATAATCCTTATTTTTTATTGAAATGTAATGTGGATCATAAAGTAATTTTGTTGATTACTCATGCATGGTATTAACATCATAATTATTTATTGTGATTATATAATATATATGAGAACGTAATTCGTTGTATATGCGAACTATAGAATCATAATGTCTTGGATTGCAAATGACACTATTAATAAAACACATCCATGAGCTTAAGTTTATTCTATGTTAGTTTCATGTTTAGATTAGAATATGAAAAAAGAGGTGAAGAAGACAAAATTAATGATGAAATATGCATTAAATGAGTTTTCAATGACGTCTAAAATAATGCTTTCAAGTTTGGACTTGAAATTATTATAGAATATAAAAGCTCATTGGACCCAAATGATCAACAAAAAAAACTATCCTGACCCTGAAATTATATATAGTAATTGATTTGTATTTATGTAATTTATATAAGGTTAGAAACTACAAAAAGAAATATCAAGAGATGGGAAAAAAAAACTTGATAAATGATATTACATAGTAATGAACCCCATGAACAATCAAACAACTTAACCGATCGGGATCCATTAAAACCCTGACCGATCAATGTGACTTATAATCATTCTCTCCGTAACGTGACTAATCAAAATCATTACCTCTCTACATGTGTGGACATTCATAGGTCATACTCCTTTTGACCCATTAAAATTACAACCGTTTGACTTTCTCTTTAGCGAGTCAAACTTTGACTAATGTAGTATGATGATCAAATATTGTTTTCATAATTTTATCGTAAAATGTCAATGATAGTTTAACTTAAGTAGTTTAATATCGAATAGGTGTTACGGGACGATCAAACATCAATATTAATATAATACCTAAATCAACAAAATTGGTATTCCATGTAATGACCGATGACACGAGGGATATTTTCATAATTTATACATTTACTAGGGTTATTGTGAGTATTTTATTTTTGGATTTAATAACAATTCAATTGAGCAATTGACTAAATTTAAAACTCCATACTCAATACTTGTATTTTATGGTTGTAACTTACATCAAATTAAACATTTTCCTCTTGAAACAATTGGAATGCTCCTCGCTAAAACTCATGTTCCCCAACTGCCATCGAAAAGGCTTCACCTTTATCGTTTTCACCTCTATTAAACTAGCACCTACTACACAATAACCTTAAATAGAAATTGCACGAATATGTAGCCTTTTTTTTTCTTTTAACAAACACCACTATCCAGAAGTCGATATTTCTTGAACAACAAACCCTTCTTGAGCTCAGGTAATTCCACTTGTTCAAACCTTGACACAATCGCTTCGAAGGGAGACGGTGATCTTGTGATTTGTAATTGGGATTTAGTTGTGATCGAGGTTACTTGATATAATTGATGCACGTAAAATGTATGTAGTTCTAAATCGCAAGTGCTCGATGCCGGATCAAGTAATATAATAATGTGTAAAGTATCGTTCCCATGAGAACATTAGCAATCAATATAATTTTACTAATCCTATGTTGTTTCGCAAAATGTAAAAGAATAACGTCAATGATTGATTTTCTACTATAAGGTAAAGTAAAGATTGAATTAATCTAACTAGGAAAGATGAATGTTGTTGTGAAATTTATATGTGGGATGTAAATCTATGGCACTCGACTTCACCAAGATCGTCGATATGGACAATGATGTTTCTCGATTATAGTTCATTCATATGTTGACTATCAATTTCATAATATGATTATCATTTTTTCTAAGAAACGATAATATCCTAATTGGTTTGTCAATCTCCTTTCGGTCTATCAACCACTTCCTTACAAAAGGACATTAAGATCTTGAAATTAATTAGATAGCACAAAATATATAAATATTTCTATCTTATGAGGTTTCATGAAATTTCTAATCATGGTAAAATTCGAACTTGTATCAAAACCTAAATCATGCAATTGTCGACCAAGTAATAACAAGCATTAAGAATGAGTAGAAACTATCAATATTAAAGAATGAACATCAATCATATCCACATAAAAAATGCATACGTCAAATCAAACGATCCATCTAAACCCTTGACAATTGAATTTAATTCATAATGAATCCAAATGAATCATCAGAACAATGAGAATTTCTTGACCTTATTTGAACACTAGTTTTTAAATCACAAATTACCCCATTTGATGGATGTGAGCCTTTGTATTTTCACTGTTTGATCATTTGAGGAGTGTTAGAAGGTTGTTGAGACTCCAGTTGCTTGTTTTGATCATCTTCTTCCAATTCAGGTTCAACGGCTCGGATCTTCGTGCCTTATGTGTCCAGATTCCCTGTTCGTTCAACATGTTGAGGATATAGTTCAATTTGATATCAGAGCCGCTCATCCCCCTCCTCGACACGTTTCGTCCTTTACCTTGACTCGTCCGATTTCTTACCTCTACATGTTCTCTTCCTTTCCTGATTCTCATGGTGTCGAAAGATATTGTTCCTGTTAAACCACTTCTACTACTACTATGCGTTCACAAGCACATCAATATTTATCCATCAAACTTACACCTATCAACTATCGGTTGTGACACACGAAGATATTTTCCTTTGTTCATGGTCGTGAATTGCACAAGTTTATTGACGAATCCTATCCACGACCTCCATCTAAGATTGCTAGTGCAGAAAGGATAAGTCGAAAACTGTTCCTAATCCAGATGCTCTACTGTGAGATCGACAAGATGATGTGTTAAAAAGTCTTCTCATTTCTTCGTTGACAGAATCAGTTGTTTCTCTTATTGAAGGCAAGAGCACATCTGCCTTGATTTGGAAAGCATTGGCGTATGCATATTCCAGTACCTCTCGTGCTAGAATCCATCAGTTGAGGGAGATTAAAATTCCTCAAAGGATTGATGAAACTGGCACTACATACCTTCAACGGATTCAACGAGTGCGCGATGAATTAGCTATACCACGACGAGTTCTAGATAATGACGATTTCAATATCCATGTCTTTGCTAGACTCTAGAAACCCCAATTTGAAGCCATGGTTGATAGACTTCATGCTCGTGAATCCGTTGTAATCTTCGCTGAACTTCTAAGTCATGTGAAAAAAAAAAAAAAAGAATTAGCGTTTGGTAACTCCTCAAGCCCTGTTATGCTTACTTCATCTATAAATTTTGAAGCTAAATGTTACACGCTCCTCTTTTTCGTCCGAAATCAGAATTTCAATAATACTCATCCTCATTCCAATTTTCAGCAAAGGCCACCTTCACCTAATACTGCTCTGGGTCTTATTCCTCATCCAAATACAATTCCGTTTCCATATAGTGGTCAATACAACTCACATGTCCCTCCCGCTACATCCTAAAAATAGTGTTATGGATGTGGGAGCATGAATCATCTTCTCCAGCGATGTCTAATGAATCCTAGACCTGGTAGCAGTCCGCGTCCGCATTATCCCTCTTTTTCTCCATATCCGCAAGTTGCTCATGGGTTTGCTCCTTTGTCTTTGTATTTCGCCTATAGTTATTTTCCTTACTTAAATAACAATTCTATGCCTTCTAACTCAAGCAATCAAGTCTACACAACGACTCCTCCAACCCTTGAACCAACACAATGGTTTTCCGACACTGGTGCTAATTATCTTTTGTTGATGACATCTCAAAGTTTATAGGGTTTTAACCTCTTACTTACAAAAGTGCAATTAAAGATGTATTCATGCACTTCCAGGCTCTTGTAGAGCGACAATTTTAATGCAAAATCAAAATGGTTCAAACCGATGGTGTTGGTGAGTTTCGTGCACTACACACACACTTTAGCCAAATCGGGATTATTCATCGATTATCATGCTCTCATACCTCTGCTCCGAATGGTATAGTCGAACGTCGTCCTTGTCATATTGTTAAAACTGGATTTGCCGTTCTTGTGTATGCCTCTTTACCGGGTGATTATTAGGCACATGCCTCTTCCATTGTAGTTTATTTCATTGATCGAATGTCATCTTGCTCAAATAAACGTGTCTCTCCTTATCAACTTTTATTTTTACGCTTCCCTGATTATCAATTTCTTCGAATCTTTGGCTGCTTGTGTCATCACTTTCTTCGCCCTTACAATTGAAATAAGTTTAATTTTCGTAGTTCACCATGTCTTTTCTTGGGTTATAGAAATCATCTTCAGGGATACATCTATATGGATCTCTCCTCGAGAAAACTATTCGTATCTCAACATGTACTATTCGATAAAACTGTTTTTCCATTTAAGAGCTTTGGTGTGCTTACTTCTACCGTGGTATCTCACTCGTTTGCTACTCTCCCTTAGGCAACAAGCCCTCTCTTCCCTCTGATCATGTCTTTTCCCATAGCATCACCTTCCACAACTTCATCGTCCCATAATATAATATTTTATTCAGTGATACAACGCCTGCCTCCAATTTACCTAAATCTCTAGCCCCACCTGGAACTTCATCTGAAACCTACTCTGACCAAGCAATATCTCAAATCTACTCTAACCAGTTACCTACCTCATCATCCCATGTCCCCAAAACCCACTCCTATAATCCTCGTGTCAATCCAACTAAGATAAATCCTTCTCTCTTATGGCTGGTATTAAACCCACATCTTATACTCAGGCCTCAAAATCAACATAATGGATAGCAGTAATGCTTGAAGAATTTAATGTGCTCCTACGCAATAAAACTTGGTCGTTCTAAGGCTCGTCTCGTTGCGAAAGGATTTCATCAACAGCATGGTCTTGATTTCCATGAAACTTTCGATCCAGATATCAAACCTACCAGTGTTCGTTTAGTTCTATTTCGTTGTCATCTCTAAAGGGTGGCCTATACGACAACTTGACGTGACATAATGCTTTTCTCAATAGGATCCTTCAAGAGAAAGTTTATATGATGTAGCCGCGGGTTTTTAAGGATTCTTCCCATCCGACTCATGTGTGTCGCTCGCATAAATCACTCTGTGGCCTCAAACAAGCTTTGCATGCTTGGTTAAGCGCTCTCAGGGAGTTTTTTCTCAGTCGTTCCTTTCAACAATCTCGTAGTGATACAAGTCTTTTTATTTCCACTTGTACTGATAGTCTTCTCTTTGTTTTAGTTTATGTAGACGATACTCTCATCACAGGTAGCAAGCCATCGGATATCTCAGCTCTTGTTACGGATCTTGGCTTCCATTTTCCCCTCAAAGATCATGGACACCTGAGCTATTTCCTTGGTGTTGAAGCCATTCCACATCTTGATGACCTCCTACTATCTCAGAAGGAGTACATTCATTATATTTTGGTTCGAGCAAAGATGGATGGCTCAAAAGCTGTTACTACACCGTTTTCAGCAGGCTCCACTCTCAAGAAACTTTATAGCACTCCTTTCGAAGATGTTACTTTGTTCCTTCAACTTGCTGGACCCTACACTATTTGAGCCCCTCTCGTCTTGATATTGTGTTTACAATCAACAAGATTTGTTAGTTCATGCATGCTCCAAAGGAAAGTCATTGGCTAGCCTGTAAGTACATTCTTCAATATTATAACACACCAAGGACAAGGGACTACTTCTTTATCGTAATTCACTTCATTATCTCCAATCATCTTTTGATGCCGAATAAGCAGGGTGTCCCGATGATCGATGTTCCACTACTAGTCTTGCTGTCTATTTAGGAAATAGTTTAGTGTCATGGTGCTCGAAAAAGAAAAAAAATCGTTGCTTACCCTTCTATTGAGTCTGAGTATAAGGCACTTGTCGATGCCACGACTGAATCGCTATGGTTATCTTCCTAGCTCAGTGAACTTCGATGTCCGCTCAAATCACCTCTTACACTCTAGTGTAACAATGTCGGTGCTACATATATTGCTTCCAATCCCGTGTTCCATGCTTAAACAGAGCACATCGAAATTTGATGTCTTCTTGCGAGATATCTGTTCAGTTCATTTCTACCTCTAACAGTGTGGTTAATGCTCATCAAGGGGTTAGCTCGTTGAAGATTAGAATTCTTCTGGTCCAAGCTCAAAGTTGTTCCCAAAACATCTTTGGCTTATGGGGGCATATTGAGCCAAGATTCTATTAACAAGAGTTAGATGCACGTATAACAAGTTAATGACGATTGTAATATTTTTTGCATGGATAGTTATCGCACGATTTGTTTATTTGTATGGCATGTAAAAAATTTAGGAATATCTCTAGTTTCTGTATCTATTCTTAGAGAATATTGAGTTATTGTATGTATATATATATATATATATACATACACACACATATGTATCACCTCATGGTATAAAAGACTGAGAATTTTCTTCAAACCCTTTTGGCTCAATTTTTTTATGCCAAAGCATGGTATTTTCATCTCGAATAGTTAAGCAACTAAGAGTGTTGACAAGAATTTCATCCAAGGTTATCACTTTGTTCACCTTTTTGCATCTTTTTCCTTAAAGAATCAGTTTTTATATCTTTGAATCCTTCACAGCATAGGTATTATCAGTGAATTCAACTTTATTTCCTTTATCACATAATTGATATGCTAAACAAGTTATACCTTAATCCTACAATGTAATCTGCATCATCAATAGAATAAGAAAGTGACTTACCAATCTTACATGTTTAAGCAATTTTACCTTTACCATTGTTGTCAAAAGTCACATCAAACACTTACCAACCTTACTTTACCAGCAATTCCCCCCATCAAAGGCTTTAGTCAGAGATAAGGATTTGACACCTGTCATATGTCTATGGCATCCATTATCCAAGAACCACATTTCAATGCACCCTCTCACTCTTACTTGCAACCAAGAAATCATGGGGTTAGTTTAGGAACTTAACTTAGGTTGGGTCCTTTGACATAAGCAGAAACAAAAAACAGGTGCAGGTAAAACAACGTAGGTGGTTTTCACTAGACTCAAATTCTTAGTATGGTCATTGAGTCTTTTATTACAATCTTGGATCAAGTGTTCATCAACGCTATAATAAGTACACAAATGATAATAAAGGACATCATACAACTTTCTTTGAGGTTTTCTAGATGATTTTCTTTTATTAATAGCCTCAAATTTAATTCCAAGTTTGTGATATGATTTGTTCAGTGTAGGTTTGTTTAAGACAATTAACAAGGAATGCGTGGGCCTTCGTTGTTCCGGCAATTTGGTCAATGGCCCTGGTTTCCTAATATACTTGTCATCAATTGCAATATTAGATTTCAGCAGAGTTACTTTCTTTTCAAGCTCATGATTCTCCATTTATACATAAAACAATATTTGTTCCTTTTCATGCAGCAATTCAGATTCAGTGATCTCTATAGCTTTGACAAAATTGATTTTGACTTCAGATTCTCTACTTGGAAGGCCTGGGTCTTAATGGTTTTCTTTAAGGCCTCATTTTCATTCTGCTTTCAGTCTCTGTTTTCGAAAGTACTTGTATTTGCTCATTGTTAGACTTAGCATGTTGCTTGATTCATTCATCTCATCCCTTAGCCTTTCAATTTCAAATTCAAGACTTAATTTGTCATTAGTAATTCTATCAAGATCATTCAAAATATTTCAAACATAATGACCAATTTGAGTTTAGAAAGCTTGCTCAATGCATTACTAAGAGTTTTGATTCGATTACCTCATTATCCAAATCTGAAGTATCAGAATCCTTTTCAGCCATGAGACAACTTTAGGAGTTTTCTTCATCCTTTGACTTATCATTAGAATTTTTATTAAAAGTGAAGTTATAAGCATCCCAAGTCTCACAAGCAACAAGCATAGCCCTTTTCATGTCTCACAACAATAGAGTATTATATATTCTTTCCCTTGAAATCTTCTTGTTTTAGCATTGGACAATCCTTCTTGAAATGATCTATTTGGCCATAATTAAAACAAGGATCAGAAGTTAATTTAGATGAGAACTTACCACTTATCTTTTTTTTGTCTTCCTTTTCTTTAAACAAGTTGAAATATCTTCTGCTTAGGAAGGCTAGGGTCTCATCATCACATCCTCCACATGCTTCATAAGCTCTTGGTGATTCTGTTGCTTGAAGGGCCAGGGCTTTCATCTTGGATGACACACAAGTTTCATCTTCTTCTTGTTGCTCCAATGTATTCTCATAGGTAATTAGGGAACCAATCAGATCACTCAATGTCTTCAAGTCCTTGTCTTCTTTTGTGGAAGTGACCTTTGCATTCAAGCCCTATGAAGGCTCTTCAGTACTTTCCTCACATTTCATTAGGAGTTTTTGATTATCAAGAGAATCAAGCTCATTGACAATCTCATTAAATATGATAAACATCTCCTTGATGGTGTCATTAGGGGTCATCTTAAAGTTCACAAACTATGAAACCAAAAGATCAATTTGTTGCTCCTTTTCTGCACTGGTTCCTTCATACTTTACGTGAAAAGTGTCCCAAATCTTCTATGAAAAATAAATACGCCTTATATTTATATAATATATGGAATCATTGTTACAAAATATATCACGTAATCTTTCTTTTTCTGATAAATTAAAGTTTTGAAAATTGGAGACAAGCTGCTTAAATATGAAGTTCCTGTGCCAATATAGCAAATTGTGATTTGCTCGTATTCAGCACCAGTCAAGCCATAGATGAGAATCTTTCTTGCTCTTGCATTCCTTTTCATCTTTTGAAAGTCTTTTGTAACCCATTCAATTCTTGGCTTTTCAACTTTCTTTTCGTCATTATCCTTTTCTCTATCTTCAGTGGTCCACTTTCATTGATTTCCTATAGCTATCAATATTCAGACTGAATATGAATCTCCATCTTCTCCTTCCAGAAACCATAGTAGGTTCTATCAAACAGTGGTGGTCTGTACTCAGATGCAGCCTCCTTTCCATCCTTTGCCAAAATCATCTTTTTCTTCTCAGGTAGTTAGCCTTTAAGAAGAACATTGAGTATCAAAGGATTTTCAAACTCATTTTCATTTTTCTAATGAGGAAGGCCAGGGTCTTGTTCAACTTGTTTGCTTGATTATTTGTCACCAACTATTTTTGTTTGATTATTTGCAGATCAATCAATGATGAATGCAGTAAAGACAGAGTAGACACAGTGTTTATACTGGTATGTCTCTTGCCAAAATGTAATGTCCCGAGATCCACGTCATGTGACACATGACTTTATGCCGTCACAAACCCGGTTAATGACAAGGCTAAATAAACTAAACGGGTTTAAAGGTATAGAGAGTCAAGGAAACTACCTAGTATGCTTAACGTGGAGCAATGCTGGGATGGGTGACCTCCTGGGAAGTTTCCCAGGGTGTGCGGGAGTGAGGCCAAAGCGCACTGAAAGGATTAGTGTTGGTCTGTGGGGCCAGTTGTCAGCCTGGCGAGCGGTGGTGACGACCCGGTAGGGAGGATTTGGCCGGGGCGTTACAGTATGGTATCAGAGCAACCCTGCGACCGCGTGCTGGACCTGTGGACAAGAGGTC
>JAOVYX010002227.1:0-11972 GCA_035668315.1 Drosera spatulata
GATAATTAATCATTGTCGATTTAATTATCCCAAATATTTTATAATAATATTTCGTTCAATGATCTCAAATTTTCAGGTTTAAACCTGTGTCTCAAATGCATAATAACTTTAACGATCTAATGTTCATCGTTCATAAATTTTATTTAAGCGTTCGTTACATACGCTTCGTACGTATATTTTTAATCCATTATATATTTTTAAATTCGACACTTTTTTCGGTTATTACAGTAAGGTGGAATGCAAGCTATCCTGGTTTCTCGGGAGTTACTTTCGAACCCATCTTATTGGTCTTCGATATGGAATGGTCGTATCATCGTCGTATTTGTCACCATTGCCACCTTCGCCACCGTATCATCGTCGTATTTGTCGTCACCATCACCAGATCAAATAGTGCGAATGTTAGATTTGATGATAGTACACCCATTATATGTAACATTGAACATGAACACTGTTTAACAAATATGCGCACTGTTTCGATCCCCTTATAGTTGCCACCTCCGTCATCGCATCATCGTCGTAGTTATCATCACCACCACTGGATCAAAAAGTACGGATGTTAGTTTTGTCAACAGTACACCCATTACATGTAACATAGCACATGTGCACTGTTTAGCAAATATGCGTAATTTTTTGATCCTCTCCGTACAATGTGCACTGTAGGTTCTCTATTTGGGGTTACCATCATCCACGCACTTGCGAAGACGCGATGATGAAGAGGCTGCGAATGGCATTTAAGAAGAGAAACGATGGTGATGTTAGAGGTGGGTGATGACGATGGAGGTGGATGACGATGGTGATGTTGGAGGTGTGTGACGATGATGGTGATGGCGATGGAGGTGGGTGAAATGGTGATATTGAAGGTGGGATTGATGAGCCGATCATGAACCAATGAAAAATATTAGCTGATCATGTACAATGAAAAAGATTTGATGTTCGGATCTCTTGCCTTATGTAATGAATGAATTGAGAAAATTGAAAGATTTGATTGATGCGCAATATTAAGAAAATGTATTGGATTGAAGGACAAATCGGACCAAACAAGGTTTTTTTTTTTTCCAAAAAACAAACCAATCCGTAGAAAGAAAAAAATCTTAAGCTTGTAGTTGCTCTTCCAAACATACTATTGCACGATCTTTAGCCTTCATTGTTTGGATTTCTTGTAATATCTGATCTCGAGAATTTGTGTTTGTAAACATTGTCATCTTCATCATCAATGTCCAAGGAGGCTGCTTTAAGCGCCAAGTCTATCTCCTTCGGATTAGACTCTCCATTAATATCCATCGGGTAAGTTTCATGCGTCATAAGAGAGCCTAAGATTTAGTCATGATCTTTTTTTACAGATCCTTTCTCTTGAATGGCTATGGGTTTAGGCTCCTAAGACTTTGGCAAACTCCTCAAGAACTTTATGATCTGATCCTCAACTTCTATTGGTTTGCCTAAAAACTTCAACTCACTAATTCGTAATTTGGGGGAAAAAAAACCACACTTACAGATAATTTATACGAAAGAATATTACTCTCCCCATCCAATAATACATACATTTTTTAATTTGAGCTGTTTCAAAATGCTTTCAACATCCCCTTTTTTGATAAGTTTTTATCTAAAAAATAGTACCAAATCAATCAAAATTAGGTATAGTATATCCTCTCGTTACAGTAAAACTCTCTATCATCATATATATTTTATCAAAATCCATAAAAATTCAACACATAAATAAATTCCCCCCATTAGTTTGAACAGTTGTGGAGTATATAATTTGCGACGGAAGGGGTATAAAGTACTTATGAATAAATGATGAAAAACCATTCTGGTTTTATGTCCTGATAAAACAAAACACTTTCACAGTAAACCTGAATTGTTAAGGGTGTGCAAAAGTTTTCCATGAACCAGACTGAAAATCAAAAAAATTTGGATCGTATCGGACTTGTACCGGGCCAATTCGGTCGGGACGGGAATGTTTCGATGAAAGAATGGAACTTTCGGTACGATACAGGAAATCTCGTGGGAACCGAACTGAGTCATCCTGTACTGAACCGATTCAATTAATACTACATTATTTTGTATATTTAGTTAGTAGTTCCAATATTGATGTTGGAGCTTATGTTACTTGTGAATTGTGAATGCAGTTAAAGGTTAAAAATACGCTACCAAACAATTCATTGAAGTGAATATGTATACGATTGGTGGAATGATCCATGTTACTAGATTATACATGCTGCAACTTGTTGAATTTGGGCTGTTTTTATCAGATGTGGTGGATGGATTTTGTCACATTGTTGTTCAATATTTACGGCATATGGTGTTTTAAACTTGCATTCGAGTTGATCATGTTCGTTTTACTGGTATATTGTAAATTAAATGATATGCCTTCCGTCTCACGAAAAAATACGACATATACATATTTTTTATTATTTTATATATATGAATATAAATTTTATTTTTAAATCAAATCACGTCTGATTATCCCGCAATATATATTAGATTGATATACGTAACTTACACAATCATTGATGTTTCACGATAATTTATCAAAATCTACGTTTGAATATTGTTACACGCGTATCAAATTTTACATCAACAAACATGTTCAATCAATCTGATATGTTTTTCTTAGGACGAAAGAAATAATTAATATACTATACATAGGATATATTTTGATATTTTGATGATGAAATTTGTCTATATACCGATGGACCGAAAGAATCGAATTTTCATATCGAAAAATCAAAAAACCATGGAACGGGATGGGACAAAAAAAATTCAAGAACCGAAAATATGAGAAGGGATGGGAAATGATCCAACACCATGGTGGCGGAAGTCTCCAGATCCACTGCTAGTTCGCCGAAATCGCACGCCGGAACCCTCATTGTCCGGCCCTCCGAGTCGGGAGTCCTCAATCGGTAAACAATTTCATCTCCTGTGCTCATGCTATTGATCGAATTGGCTTTTGTTTTATATATTGCTGTTTTTCCCTCTTTTTCATGGATTTCTTTCACAGTAGTTTCGTAAGCGTAATTGCTTCGAATCGATGAATAAATTATAAGCAAGTCCCAACACTACATGGAAAACTTCAACTCCGTGTTAAATTGACGGGGAAGACTTCGCAGCAGGAGTGTAGTTGGATGCATGCATGGATCTTTCAAAGTCTTCTCTGTTTCATTTATTGTTAAACAAATGGCCCAGATGATCTATGGGTACGTTGTTAAATGTTAATCTTGGATTTGGCGTTTGTTAAAGAAGGGACGAATTGAGGGACGAATTGTTAAAGAAGGATTAATTAATCCCATGGCGTTTGTTTGGAGGTTAACTTGGCGATAAGGAGTGATATGATTAATTGATGCTCGAGGAAGGATTTATCCTTGTTTGTTTTGTCCCATGGATAGGGATTGAATAATCCCTATTGGTGAAACAATACCCACAATTGGGGATAAATTAGTGCAAACGGGGTGAGATTAATTTATCCCCGCTAATCAAATGATTCTAATCCTCGCTAATCCTATCCCTCAGACCAATCCCAAACTAAATAATCCCTGTAACAAACAAAATTGTATTCCACATCTTTCTCTCCGCTCAAGCTTCTTCGTTTTTTGTTGGGTGTCTGTCATGATCCCTCTTGATTTCTTCTGCTGATTTTTGTTGTTGAACTTGTTTAGCGGATAGGGTATGTCCACAATGAAAATATATTGACATAGTACGCGTCTAATTTATGGAGTAAATAACAAATCTGCAGAGATGTCTAGATGATCCATTAGTTGTTAGAAGGTGACCGGGTGACTTTTTTATATCTTAATGTTTAGCTCGATTCACGCTGAGTTTTATCACGTTTTTTTGTATCGTTTCGACGTCTTCACATGCATAATTATATTGATTTTGGTCTTATTTGTTATATTTGTGAGCTTTGATACCTCGGTGTGATTTGTTGGAGGAATTAAGAATTAGGACGGTCAAAAGACGTTGGAAACGGAGCGTGATCGAGCAGAGACAAAGCGGGACGAAACAAGGCGAAGCAAGGGTTCAGGGTGATACTCAAAGTGCCAGGGCGCAACGTTATTCCAAGCCCGGACACCAATCATCGAGGTTGCTGCGCTTCAGGGAAAAACATGAAGCGCCCGAGCGTAACCCTCTGTCATGCCTAGGCGCGACATCAGAATCCCAACGTTCCCTATTCAGGAAAAATAGTGAAGCGCCCCCGCGCAGCCCTTCACCATGGCCGGACGTGAAACCAAAAGCCCAACAACGTTTCTTCAGTGAAAAGAACAAAGTGTCCGGGCGCCGTGTACAGCCACGCCTGGGCGCGTGCCTCGAGTTTCCCTCAGGCCTGAATGACTATAAATACTCCTTTTTGATCCCAAATCAGAACCATCCATCATCATACATGAGAATTGACGAAAACCTAGGGTTTGGAGTGGATTTCTTGTATGGAGGCGGTTACGATTCATTAGGAAATGAAGCTACATCAAGGGATTTCATCGGAGTGAATCGGATTCCGTCTCGATATCGGCTTTGCGTTCTTGACTCATTTTGATTGTCACTTGTACTATGATGATTTTCATGCACATTAGGTGTTTGTTGTATTGTCTTAATACGCGAATCATAAGTTAAACCTTTTGTTAGGGTTGTGATGTAGTCGGATGTTTATATTAATGTTACTCTTATGCTGTTAATTTAGTTTTAATTGTTTTGTGGTTATGATATATGGTTGTGCTTAATGGTTCGACAAATTGATCACTTGTTGTGTGATCTATGGTATATCGTGTGATTTGAATCCGAGAGGATAGTTTCGTGTCGAGAATTTGACCACATGTCTACCCGTTAAATATGAAATCCAGAGATCACTTGCGTGACGTGCGAGATACGTTAGGAACCCCCGAATTTCATGCTTATCGTAACGTGACGCCCTCTCATTGAGAGATGTTAAAGATGGCGTTTGGTTTGACGTAGTTTAAGACTCGAGAGAGAATTGATTACACATTAGAGATTCGTTTATAACCATAATTCATGATTAACTATTAAAACGACATAGTAACTAGATATAATCGGAAAATAAAGTCACGACCCTATTCCCTTTCACATCTAGAACCCGATCTCCTATCATTGTCATATTGATTTCAATTAGTTTAGTTTAGTTAGTAGAATCTTTAGTATCACGTAACAATTCATCACGTATAGATTGTTTAACCCAAGGAACATTATTCATATTTCGGTCGTTAGATCTAACTCTTCTTGGGACGATAACTCATATACTCATTTTTATTACTTGCTGTGACACGCACACTTGCGTTTAGACGTGATATACAAAGTCGCGAACACTTAACATTGTTCTCATACGAAGTCTTTGTCAACTATTGAAAAAATAAGGAAGAAGATTAGGCACTCACTCACCTATGAAAAATATATTTAAATAGTATTCCTTTCGTCCTAAATCTTACAACGATTTGATCTGGATCGATTTTTTATGTGTATGTTGAATTTGGTATATTTTGATTAGTATATTGTGGTTTTTAATGATGATGGTGTGTTTGATTTAAATGGATGAAAGAGAATGAGAGAAGAGGTGGTGAAATATAGTGGATATTGTTGTTATTTTAATATAAAATTTTCAAATAAGAAAATAAAGTAAATATTATAAGATTTATAGGACGATTTAAAATAATAAGTATTGTAAGAATTATGGGACCTAGGGAGTGTTTCATATGAATGGATGAAAGAGAATGAGAGAAGAGGTGGTGAAATATAGTGTGTACTGTTGTTATTTTGATATAAAATTATTTCCAAATAAAAATAACAAGTGTTGTAAGAATTATGGAATCGAAAGAGGACTATAAGTCTTGGTTAACTGTGGGAATTACGAAGGAAGAAGATTAAACACTTATCCACCAATTTTCTTGATAAATGCTTAGCCTAACTTTAATTGATCTCCATTTCACTACACTTGTCTTCTTGTTCTTCTTCTTCATATTCTCTGATCTTCTTTCAAGTCCCAACCATGGAATCCGTTGTTATTGGGGCTGTGCTTCAGGTTCTGTTCGACAGGGTTACTCCTCGAGCATCCTCTATCTTCGAGTTCTTTCGCCTGGAAAATTGGCCAGACCTCTCGAGAACTCAGGAAGTGACTTCATCTCCTGAAGGATGCACTCTATGATGCTGAGGACATCGCTGATCAGCTTTCCACCAAGGCTCTCAGTTCCTCCGTGAACTCGAGATCCAGGTGCCACAATGTTGTTCGCAAGGCATGGCATGCCATTTCGGATCCTTTCACCTCCTTTGGGAGAACCATGGCATCTAGATTGGTCGAGATTACTGAAAGGCTGGAACGCTTTGTGAGTCAAAGGGATGCTCTGGGTCTGGAGGGAGGTGTTCTTCCTACTGGTGGGGTAATTCCAGTGACTTCTGCTACTCCTTTGATGGAGGAACCTGTTGTCTATGGCAGGGATCAAGATGAGGAACATATCATTGCATCGTTGCTTTCTTGTGATTCTGATACAGGTGGCAGTGTATCTGTTATTGGCATCGCTGGTACGGGTGGGATTGGAAAAACAACACTTGCTCAGCCGGTGTACAATGATGGAAGGATCAAAGATAGGTTCGATGTCATGTCATGGGTTTGTGTTTCTGATAATTTTGATGTGGTTCGTGTGACCCGAATGATTATCGAGTGTATCACTCGCTTAACCTGCAATACGGACAACTTTGAACTGCTCCGGACTGAGTTGCGTGGCATGCTGAAGGATAAAAAGTTTCTGATAGTTCTAGATGACATGTGGAGCCATGAGCAATGGGAGCTCTCAGTACTCTGTTCAGTGTTGAAGCGCATGGAAGCAAGATTATCACCACAACTAGAAACAGGGATGTTGCCAATGGCGTGCATGCCTCTCCTATTTTTCAACTGGAGCTGCTCACTGATGAAGAGGGCTGGTCTCTGTTCACCCGACATGCCTTGAGTCATAAGGAAGTGTACATATTGTTGGGGAAAGACGGTAACTTTCCCGATTTGCTAAAACCTGCGAAAAAATGTTCCAACCAACCAAAGGACAATATGCAATCCAATAAATCACAGACGAGATTAACACAGCACTTTTAACGTGGAAAACCTCTCAAAATCTAGGGAGTAAAAACCATGGGACCGATCTTGTAATCCACCCAAGCACTTCACTATCATGGTTTTGGTACAAAATCAAGTTTCACTAGATACACAACCTAGATATCACCACAAATAAGACGATAACGTCTCTAATCCCATAATGACGGGATTCACATATACATAGTGAAAATCAAGAGGCAATAGCAAGAACACCAAGAAAATAAGGAAAGAAATAACCAAAAACTGTCGTTGATGTTCGGGACAGGATTGACGGTGGTACGAAACTCCGATCGACGATCCAACCGTTGAATACGAAGAACAGGATGTCGTGTACACGGTGACCAAAAATCAGCTTGATCCGCTGATGTTCAGCAGCAAGCACCGGCAGTTCCACTAACTACTGGTACAAGATAGTCCACCAGAGTTCGTACGCCGTCCACTAGATACTCGTCTGATGAGTATGTGTTGTTGACAAATTTACGTGAGCTTGAATATTTTCAAGAAGCCGTTGTTGCTGAAAATAGAGCTAAGTGGATGGATGCAATGCAAGACATATTGCCTCAGTTCAATTTTGTACGAGTGTTGTCCTTGGCAGTATACAATTGGAAAATTGATTAGCTTCGTTACTTGGATGTGTCTCGTAGCGCAATTGAAGAATTACCAGAATCAATCTGTGCCTTGTACAACCTGCAGACACTTTTCTGGTTCAAATGTAGACTTCAAGTGTTGCCAAAAGACCTGTGGAAATTGATTTCGCTTCGACATCTTGATATCAGCTATACGAAAGTAAGATGCATGCCAGAGCACATGGGTAGCCTTAAAAATCTTCGAACATTGACGAAGTTTGTAGTTGGTGAAGATGGGGCACCGACGTTGAGAGAATTGAAGAGTTTTGAGCCTCTTCTGGGAGACCTTTCCCTTGAGGGGCTGCAAAATGTTGCTAGGGTTGATGATGCTAGTGCGGCTAACCTCCACGAAAAGAAGTTCCTCAAGAAGTCGAGGTTAGAATTTGGTGATGGTACTATGCACTTTGAGATGGAGCAGAATGTACTTGAATCCCTGCGACCTCCTTCACAGATTCATGAGTTAGAAATATCAAAGTATGGTGGCACAAGCTTTCCATCTTGGTTAATGGGTGATCTCTCATTTGCTAAAATGGCCAATCTTCGTCTAAGTGGATGTAAAAAGTGCATGTCCTTGCCACGGCTTGGGCAGTTGGCCTGTCTCCGGATTCTTGTGATCTCTGGAATGGAATATCTACAGGACATAGGTCCGGATTTCTATGGAAATTGTTATCCTTTTCCTTGGAAGAAATGAGCTTGGAGTCCATGAAAAGCTTGAAGCTGTGGGAAGCATCGGGCAATGGAGTTGATTTTCCCAGACTTGAAGTACTCAGATTATGGGATTGCCCAGAATTGGGTGGAGCACTCCCCATTCAGTTCCCAGCATTGAGGACGCTTGAAATTTCTGGTTGTCGGCAACTTATCTATGATCTGGATTCAAGGTTTTCAGCACATGATGAGATGTTGACCTCACTAACAAATTTGAAGTTGCAATCCTTGATGAGCATCCCGACACAACTGATTCGGTTGGCGCCCCTAAAATCTCTGGAGATCAGACTCTGTTGCCTAGTCACGCAACTTCCTGATCAAATTTCCCTCAACTTGGAAAGTCTTGCGTTATATGATTGTGCTAGCGTGGTATCCTTGCTAGGAGCTTGGCGCAAACTTCTCTCAAAAGTATGCTCACTTCTCTTGTCACTCTACGTCTACTTAATGTAGTTGGCTTGGTGTCATTTCCTCTTGGCATCTTCCCAAATCTGCGTGACATCAGCTTCTGGGACTGTGAAGATCTTGAAAATATCAGCATGCTCAAGGAAGGAGTGGATCTACGTGATGGCCTGACACATCTCAATCAGTTACATATCTATCGTTGTCCTAAACTTGTAGAGTATGTTGGGAGAGAAGAAGAATTTTCCATCCCTAGCCTACAAACCTTATATTTTTGGGACTGCTTGAAGCTGAAATCGGTTCCTGAGGGGATGCTTGGCCACTCAACATCCCTGCGATCCCTGTATATTATAGGTTGTCCTAGCTTGGAGCCGATTGCTGAAGGAACCTTGCCACCTAGCCTAATCTCTCTGTGCATGGATGACTTTGACCAGCTTACATCACACTGGAGTGATATGTGGTGCCTGCATGCAACATGTCCCCATCTTAAACACTTATTTATAAGATTGAATACTTGGGAGAGCTTTCCAGAGAAGGAGAACTCTTTGCCCACCGGTCTCACCCACCTCAGCTTTATATGCTATGATAATTTGAAGAAGCTGGATGGTAAGGAACTTCAGAACCTCATCTCCCTTGTGGAATTGAGTCATTGCCTAAAGCTCCCCTCCTCTGTTTCTAGGCTGGTAATACGTGATTGCCCAGATCTAAAAGCAAGGTACTGTAGGGGAGGGAAGGACTGGCTCAAGATCGCTCATATACCCTGGATTAAGTTCAAGGATGTTAGGTTCGATCCTGATGACGCTGATGATTGATGTATTGTTGTTCAAAGAGGCTTCTCTCTATTAACATGATTAAGGTCAACCGACGCACCTATGAATTGACTATTACCAGATTATGCATATCAACAAATCATATTCTGTTTGTAAGATATTGTAAGTGACTTTAAACCCTGTTCATGGATAGTTCCCAACTTCTTTTGTCTGATTCTTTTTGGCAAATCTCAACACTATAATGATCAAGCTGCTGCCTCCTTTAGATTTATTTCTGGCTTCCATTATGGCATATGAAATAAAGTTGTGGTATTCTTGAGAGAAAGCTCCTCTCTCGTTTATTATTGAACCAGAAAACCACTCTTATTCCCCTTCAACAACCAGCAGCTCCTTATATACAACGATAACAGTTACAATCTAAGGGCTCAGAAGAGTCTTTGAATCAGTGGCTAAGATCTAAGCCAGCTGGCAACTCCCTACCTACCACCTAGGAGGAAGAATAACAGCTAACAACCAGCTAGAGGGCTATTTGATACCGTTGCTCAAAACTATGAAAACCAAAACCAGTAATATAAATAGAAAAACAATGGTGAAAACCAAAATCACTTAAGAAATAAAATGATTTTTTGTAAAGAAGATCTTGAATGTTGTATTCTGATGAAACATGAAACAGGATCAAAAAATCTTTTTTTCTGTTTTCTATTTCTGTTTCATCCGTTTAAGAAACAAAAATCAATACCAAATATTTTTATTTCATCAGTCAGTAAAACGAAAATAGAAAATCAGAAACAACAACGATACTAAACAGGCCTTAAGCAACTAATAATGGAAACAACAGCGACGAATAATAGAAAATGACAGTTGTCACTAGCTACTACACAACCAACCCTTCATCCCATAATATAGACAACACTGGCCTATTTAGACTGTCCCAAAATATAGACAGTATATCCTATTTAGAAACCTTTTCACCTAAAAAGTAACAAAACAATCATCATCTATTACAATTTCTTTATTTATCTCCTCCCACAAGTGCTATAATTGATGCGGAGGATGGCGTGAAGAGCAATTAGACCTTATTTGCAGTAACTGTGCTATTTAAGAAAACTTCATGATTACATGTTTTTCCTTAGTTAGATGGCAGTTTATTTAGTTCACTTAGTTAGATTGCAGTTTATTTCTTTCAGATTTTATTTAAGTTTCCTAGTTTTCTTAGATTCAGGGTTAGCATCCTATATAAGCTTGTTTACAGCTTCTAGGAGCAGCAGACTTTGATTGACAATCACTTTCGACTTTCTCTCAAACACAACTTGCTTGTTATTTTCTTTTCGCGTTGCGTCATTAGTAAACCCCACTTCCACTCAAAAAAATATTCTTTCTTCATCAAATTTCATAAAAATTCAACACACATAAATCCACGTGTCAAGTCAGCCAGCTGCCTATAATATGGGACGGAGGGAGTACATACTCCACTCCCTTGAGCCATCCACTAGCTAGCTTCACAGCAGGGTTACCACAAAACTTTGATGTCTCTTAGTGATTCATGATAAACCTCCAGAGTTGTTAATAATCTTTGTTTTTGTTGTAGAGGGTTCGGCTCGTTTATAAGGCGATGGTCTGGGATCTTTCGGTTATGAGGTATGTGTTCAACTTTTCCTTTAAATGATTTCGCTGCTTTCAACTTTTAGTGCAGTTACTTCTTATATTATACAACTCTCTTGTACTCTGATGTTATATGTTTTTTCATAAAATCTATGATGTTCCGAACAAGGTTGCTTTGAGTTGAGGAAACCTATTAAATTTTTAAATTTCTTCAAGATAGAGTCAAAGTTCCATATGTGCTCTAGATATAGAAATACCTTCCTACCATGTTGAGCTTTCTAGCTCTTTTCAGTATTAGTTCTTCAACCTTAGACCTTGATAATTAATTCTTAATCTGTGATCTTAAATATCAAACAGCGATAAGAGGGTTGATCACACTGATATTCTTTGAATGGCGCAGTGTGTATTTGATGCCTTGCTGCTACCTACTAAAATTCAAGAGCTTAAATGGTAACCTGTATGGGTATCACATCTCCCAAACTTTTCAACTTGGCTATTCACTAACGACTCCAATATTTGTTTTGGTTACGGTCAATGCTGGACAGACAAAGGTGGAAATAGAGTAGTTGTGTTGAGGTTGGTGACTATTCAAGGAGCTCTCGGTACATGATGCCCACATGGACATTACGGGAGTTCCACTTATGCAGGCTCGGTGTGGAGTTTTTATATGTGACTTGTTCCGAAAAGCAAGAGTTTCTATTTGTGCTCTATAGATATTCGTGTAGTCATATGAGGGCTTATTCATTGTAAAAAGTGAGAGTGCCTCTTGTAAACTTATAATTCTATAGC
>JAOVYX010002228.1:0-11969 GCA_035668315.1 Drosera spatulata
GGGGGGGGTGAATAGGCTATTCTAAAAATTTCTTGACAGTCTAGTGCAGCTTTGTATTAGCTAGTATGCACTTTGCCTTTTGCAGACTTGTGATACTAGTTTGCAGTTGAGAGTTCAGTTCTTTGAACTTGTCTTTTTTGTGTCCAAGTTATATTCTTATAATTCTAAGGTAAAGGACACAATATTTTATACTGGGTTCAGACAATCGTTGTGAAATCACCAACGAAGGCTTAGTATGATCTTCCCTTGATGACCAGTGTAGTCAAGCCAAGAGATAAATTCACTATCTCTTTATTTTTTGCTTACAAAGTAACCCCTTACAAGTGAACAACTTGCTAAGACAAGCACCTAGATCGTTGCACAGATCTTTCATAAGACTCTACTACAGATGATGTTCTTGATGCAGACTAGTGAACTTCTTCCTTGAATCTTTGATCACAGCTCTTGAGAACGACTGCCGATCAACTTGAGAGAGTTTTATATTTGCAAATAAACCTCACAATCGCCGTCAATCTTTTCAGAGTTGGACCAGTCCTCTTTTATAGGGCTCAGAGAATTAGAACCCGTGACTGTACTATTCTGACATTGATAACTGTCTGTTTATCCCCTGTACTAATCCTCAATGATGTTGATAGGCTTCCTCATAGTAGTCTTCAATATAGTACAGAATTTTAAACCTCAATTCTTCGATATATCTATTTCTCAGGTCCATATCCAATCACCAACCAGCTCTGCTATATTTCCAGTTTGTGCTTCTGCCTGTAGTGCAAGCCAGTATACTACGTTGTGACTTGGCCTTTATTTTGAGACTTTGATCCTAGATCTTGAATGATTTCTGATCTTTTACTGTTCATGTTCATCCGAGTTACTTATCTAGAACCCTCTATAGTAGTTTGCATCCTGGTGATCCACTTTGACTTCCTCCTACTATGATCGTCTGTTGCTCTATTGCAAGCTTCCTAAACTACAACTCACTATCCTAATTCTCAACGTAAGTAACCAGCCATGAACATATCCTACTCTAAAGTTTTGTTCATCAATTTCTATACAACTGGAGGGATCACACATTCCTAACACAGAGTATATAATAAAAGAACTAGACTTGTAGAAGAATCAGTAGTACATATCTCTTTTGATTAAATATGTAGTTCTCCCTATGTTGCTTATGTTTTTTCCTTTATCAAGAATTTGTCTATTTCGATGATGAACAGATTGAAGGACAGGAACCAGATGATGCAGTAAAGGAAGAGTCGTTTGCACTTGATAAAGTAAACAAAGAGAATAAAGCGAGGAATGAACCTACTCCAATTGAAAAACAACTCCATGAGACCACAATGACTGTAGCACAATCAAAGGGAAGGTGGATAAAACCTCACACACAAGATACTCCAATGCAAACTAGAAGAGCTATAGTCAAGGAATGCCTGTCTGCATGCTTCATTTTAGAAATGGAACCAAAAACCATCAAGAAGGCCTTAGGAGATGTAGACTGGAATGGTACAATACAAGAAGAGATGAATGAATTTGAGAGGAATAAAGTATGGTACTAAGTGTCAATGCCAGATGGCCACCCAGTGGTAGGCTGCAAACGGGTTTTCAGAAATAAAACAGATGAAAATGGAGTCATCATTAGAAACAAGCCTCGATTAGTTACTAAGGGATACTCCTAGGAGGAAGGAATAGACTTTGATAAAATATTTGCTCCAGTAGCATGACTTGAAGCAATCAGAAAGTTCCTAACCTATGTTGCACATCAAGGATTCTAAGTTGTTCAAATGGAAGTGAGAAATATATTTATGAATGGGAAGCTTGAATAAGAGGTCTATGCTGAGCAATCCCCTGGATTTGAACACTATGCGTAGTCTGAATATGTGTACAGGTTAGAAAACCCCTTATATAGACTGAAACAGGCTTCAAAGGCATGGCATGAAACTCTCTCAACCTTTCTTTGTGAAAATGGCTTTCAAACGGGTAAAGTAGAAACAATCTATTTTTTAAAAACACAAGAACCACACACTTTTAGTATAGATCAATGTTGATGACATTATTTTTTATTATACTAACAATAAGGTGTGTGAATGGTTTGCTATATTGATGAAGTCAAAATTTCAGATGAGCTTAATGGGAGAACTGAAATACTTCTTGGGACTTCAAGTTCAACAGATGGAGTGGGGAATCTTCGTCAGTCAAGCGAAATACTTGAGAAACACTTTAAAGAAGTTTGGACTAGAGAATGCAAGTCACATGAAAACTTCAATAAGCTCTACCGTAAAGATAAACAAGGATGAGAGTGGGAAGTCCATTGATCAAACTACAATCAAGAGAATCCTGAGATACCTTAAAAGAACTCCTGATCTGGGTCTGTGATATCCTAAGGAATCAAATTTTGAACTAATGGGTTATTTAGATGCTCAATTTGCAGGCTGCAAAGTCGAGGGGAAAAGCACGAGTGGGTTATGCCCATTCCTAGGATCAAGGCTTGTCTCATGGTTCAGCAAAAAGCAGTAGTTTCAGCAGTAGGATCAAGGCCTGCATCAACCTCTACTATAGAAGCTAAATATGTTTCAGCATAGAGCTGTACAACACATATATTATGGATGAAATCCCAACTGCTCGACTATGGAATTGAGTTTCAAAAGTTTTCATCTTTTATGACAACATATCTCTAATTGCTATATTAGAAAATCCAGTTTTTATTCCAAAATCAAGCACATCGATGTTAAATATCACTTTATCGGGGATCATGTGCGAAACAGTCATATTAAACTGGAATTCATTCCCAAAGATAAACAAATTACATATATTTTTCTAAAATCTCTTGATGAGAGCAAATTAACCATATGTAGAGGAGAATTGGTACGATTGCTCTAAATAAATAATGTCAAAATGTTCTATTGTATTCTACTACATTGTGAGATGCGGACTAGCATTAAAAAAACTCTATGGTATTTCTATTTTTTTGAAAATTACAAACATTATAGTTTTCTGTGCCTGAATTTTCGCAACAGCCAGGAAAGTGACATTTTTGCGAAAAGATATGCAACGAATACTGTTTTGAGTTTTCAAACGGATACAAACTTTGTCTATAAATACTTAGGCATTTCAAGACGTAAAAACTCTTTACGACACTCTCTCCCTCTAAGCACTTACTCTCTCTAAATCACTCTACTGCAAACTTGCTCTACCGTAAAACCCTATGTTTGCACTTGTCGCTAGCACAAAAAAATTAATATCCCCCACTCAAACAAATAACAGTAGAAATGGCAAGTAAAGGGTTGAACCTACGGAGAGAATGAAAAGGTTTATGAAACTAAGGTCAATTCTATGCAACTCGTCAATAAATTATAATCAAAATGATCGTCTCAAAGGGGATAAATAATATGATTAAACACTAAATAAAATAATTGACCACTAAGGTGGTAAACAATATTATGAAAATAGGAAGGAACATGCAAATATCATCACGATTTTCAAGGCAATCATTGACTTAATCATGATTAAAGTATAGTATGAGGTTGTGATTATTATGACATTATAACACACACATGACATAAATTGATCTTATAAAAGTATTACGACCCTCACATGTACAAATAGAAAGCTAAACTAGAAACCTAAAGTTCATTCAAATGGATGATAAATATGGTCATACCTCATATAACATCAAAGGAGTTCAATACTATAATAATGCGATATACCAATCTGGGTTAGGCATCAAAACAGTTCAATATGTTAACCTAAATCAGTTTTGCTTCTTATTAACCATAAAGGGTTATGATTAAATGCCCAATGGAAACCATGAACTAAGATAGGTGATCAAGCTACTCAATTCAAAACTTCAACAAATCATCCAATATCACATCCGTCACTACCTAAATCAAGCATTAAGCTCATATCATATCTCATGCATCATATTCCTGGATTTATTCACATGTGCTAAACAGAAAATTATTCGACATTAACAGCATAGACAAAGAATGAATAACATAAATCATGATGAAATAAGCTTGTACTAAATAAGATAATCGAAACAAATGTCGAGAATAGTTCTGCCGGAATAGCTACACCTTTGGAAATGGAAGTATGGACAGCAAACAACGAACAACGATCATGAAATGAACTAATCTAACTTAGATCTAATGATTGGAAAGTGGAAAAACAATGTAAAATGGAGTTTTCTACCAAAAATTGACCTAAAACTCTCAGCAAAACGATGAATACAGAAAACTTATAGAGGAAAATACACATGTTTTGAACCCCACGAAAACATCAACAGAAAATGCATTTCGGTCGAGCAAGATTCACGGCCGTGAATATTTTCACGGGCTACCAAAACGTGAAAAGGCCACTTTTTAAACTTTAAAATCTTGATTCAAACTTTTCCTTATCTTCTTATCTGTATTTTTCCAACTTCAAATCAGAAGAAAACGTTCACATATGCTCCAAGTTGTCTTAAATCATATGTTTTTGAACGTCATCACCCTATTTGACTTCAACTTAATCCAAAATCAGCTTCAAACTCTTTCCCTACCAATAAAAACAAAGGAAACGCAGAAAAAAACTAAAAATACAAAACATACTAAAACTAACAAAAAATAACACAAAACAAGGGAAAAACAATAGGTAAAAGGTATGGAGAATATGCATAAAAAGTGTTTAACACCCTAGATTGTGAAAACACTCTCTCTTAATCTTTCTCTAAAATTTCTCAAAATCAAACCTTCTATCTAAACATGGCTAACACTCCAAGTAGCTAGTCAACGTCCATTGAGCAAATTTAACTCTAAACCTTAAGGAAGTCCACAAAAGTGACTTTAAAGAAGTTTGATTTGCGGACAAGGGTTGTTCTTGACTTTGATAAGCTGAAGAATGAACCTGATGAGATTCATGAAGTAGTTGAACTAATCGAGGAGGCTGGATTGAAACACTAATGTGAGACAACAAGCACAATCTATGAGGAAGAGGTCAAGGACTTGATACTCAAAACCAAAGTTGCTAACGATCTGAAAAGTATCAACTATACTTTAAGCAACAGAACTAGAATCATCGGAACTCCCAAGGATTTTGAAGAGATGTTGCATGTTTCCAAAGAAGGGAAGCGCCACTGTATTTGATGAAACGATGGAAAATGAAAGATTCGCTATGCTCTCTAAGGAACATATCAACGAAAATGTCAGAACCTTGATTAAGGATGAAAGTTTAAGGTGTAAATTGAAAACTTGAATGAGAAGTACGAAACAAACTAAGCGACTATGGAAGTTGTCAAGAATTTAAGATTTAGAGATGTTTGCTTGCGTATGTTGAAAATCAGGGTTTATCAATATGGTATACAAGCTTGAGAGGTGAGTTGAGAAGAGAAGAGAGGTAAAGTGTGAAAAAATTGCTAAAGTATTGATATTTATAGGCAGTCAAGACAATGAACACATGTAAAAATCGCAGCAGCTATAAGTTTCCCAGAATAGAATTGTAACCGTTGGAAAAGAGCCTTCCATGCATCATCAGTAGAGTTCATCAGCAGAGTGCTGTTTTGCTTTGTTGTGTTGTCCAGCAGAGTGGTTATATACAACTCTATTGTGCCTCAATATTCATAATCTATCAATCCTACTTCTCTGAAGTAAATGAACTTCTTCTCATCTAATAGTTTCGTAAAGATATCTTCCACTTGCTTATCTGTTGAGATGAATTTCAACGTGACATTCTTCTTTTGGATATGATCCTTGATGAATTGGTACTTGATATCTATATGCTTTGTTCTTGAGTGAACATAGGATTGTGTGCTATTGCTATTGTGGAAGTGTTGTCACAGTAAATGGGTGTATAGGCAATGCACATTCCATAATCTAGAAGTTGTGATCTCATCCAGAGAATTTGAGCCACACAACTTCTTACTGCTACATATTTCGCCTCAGTAGTGGAGGTTGATACAGTTGTTTGCTTCTTGCTGAACCAGGAGATCAGTCTATCACCAAGAAATTAAAATGATCCACGGGTTCTTTTTCTGTCCACTCATTTCTTTTGAACTCATTCAGTTCTTCTTGCATGGGTTGAATCCAGTATGGACATCTTAGGGCCTTGATGTGTGCGAAAACATACATATTTTTATGCATTAATAACTTGCGTTTTGCTTGTGTTTCGAGTTATTTTTATTTATGTTAGTTTAGTTTTTGTTTTAGAGTCGGATGCTGCTGTATTTTTGTGTTTTTCTTGTAGATTGATGATGCAAGACGATTTTTCATGAAAACGTCATTTGGACGATGTTTTAAAGTCCTGGAATATGTGCAAAAACGTTCGCAAAAGGATATGATGGAGTTTGGATGAGATGGGCAAATTTAGTAGTAGCACAGGCCGTGTCGTTGAGCATCAAACAACACAGTCCGTACAGCTTGAAGGACTGGAGTCACTGTCAAAGGTGACACGGTCCGTGTTGATGACAACTAAGATAACACGGGCAATGTTCCTTCACAATCTGGAAGTTTTCATGTGCAGATACGGGCCGTGTCATATGAAGGTTTATGACATGGGCCGTGTTGCTTTACACGTAAAAAATCAGATAGTTTTCTTATCTTGATTCTGATTGGTTGATTTCAAGCCTTTAGTCTCTCTCTATTATAAATACAAGTTCTGCAGAAGGAAAAAAGATGATCAGGGTTTTCATTCGTAGAAAGCTGCAGAGAATGCCGTCAAGTAGACAGAGAAGAGAGAGACCGCAGTCTCAATCTGGAAACGAGACCCTGCACTTTCAGAGAGGAAATCATATACATCAATCCGTTGTCTAAGCAAAGGTGACGACCGTCGTGCATCATCAACGTCCCGACTCAACTACAAATCTCTAGTTTGTAATTAGGGGGATTCTATCAAACTTTGTTTACAAATTGTTATTAGAATTTGTTGTTTATGTTCGTATTGATTGATTATGAATTATGCAATGTTATGATTAAGTTTTAGATTTTAATGTCAATGTATATTGATTGAGATTGGTGTGAGCTTAACTTAGATATCTACTTTGATAATTGTTGGGTGTAGAATTACTGAGGTTGCTAAATACAAGGTCTTAATATCTCCAATTTTATATTACATGATTTTTATGCATGGATTGATCTTAATTAAATAATAGAAATCGTATAGCTTGGAATCAGCTACTTTAGGTTATATAATTTTTATTATTGCAATTATCATTCTAATTTGATAACATTAGTAGCAAAACTATAATCATGTCATTCTCATTTGCATAATTAAAGTTATCGATGTCATAATAGTTATTTATACGTCATTCTTATTTGCTTAATCAATAAAGTGGGTTGAACTATTATTTATGACCAATATTAATTGAGAAAGGTATATTCTCATTTTGTCTAGATTAATTAATATTAGTGTACCTCACTCTCATTTGACTACAACTCTAATTTATAATATTAGCTTAATTAGCTACAACCTACATTGTGCAATATTAAATTGGAGAGGAAAGTATAATCTATGATTTAATCATATTCCACATTATTCAAAATTATATCAATTTAATATCTCTTATATAAAATCCTTGAATATTTTATCTTTTTCAACTTTAGTTTCTTATCTTAATTTAGCAGTTTATTCTTTATCATCAAAACTCACAACCCCCTAACTTATGCAATTTATTTTATATAAGATCACAATAATTAATTTTTAATCCCCGTTGTTCCTAATTGGGTTTGACTCTGGTTGCCATTACTATAGTAATTAATATTCCATTAATGTTTATGTGATATAGTTAGAGTATAATTTGCACATCTTACGACGGACGTGTCAAATTTTGGCGCCGTTGTCGGGAAACGGTTTCGTTAAAAATTAACTAATTGTGATTTTATTTTATTTTTTGTTTTCAACAAACATTGAAGTTAATACCATTGCATGAACTTGAGGAGTGGAAGAGTAACCAGCAGATCCAACGTCAAGAAGAGAGTTCAAGAAATCGAGGAGAGCACTCCACGACAATGGCAATCTTCTAACCGCTCAATTTTTCCTGGTGAGCCCGTTCCAATTCCTACGTTTATAGAAATGGCTAATAGTCAAAATACTGCTGCAAATCAACAAAATGCTGCTCTTCAACCTGAACATACTCTTAGGCAAATGTTTGAGTACAACTCCAATAATAATTCACCTTTGTTATTGTTTTTCCAGATATAGGTGCGAATTTTAAGTTAAATTCTGGTTTCTTACAAAAACTGTCTGTATTTAGTGGTAGACCAGGAGAATGCCCTCATCGTCATCTCCAGGAATTTAGGGTAGTTTGTGAGAATATGAAACCTGAAGGGTTTAACAATGAGGTGATGCAGTTAAGATCGTTCACTTTTCATTAAACGAACAAGCAAAGAACTGGTTGTATGACTTACCACCTAATACAATAACAACATGGGAACAATTGCAAAGGCTTTTCTTAATAGGTACTTTCCGACATCAAGAGTTACTGATATTCAAACACAAATCGGTAGCATACAACAAAAACCAAAGGAGATTTTCCATGAGTATTGGCAACGTTTCAAACGTTTAGTTGCCAGTTGTCCGAATCACCAATTTCGTGAGAACCTCCTAATTCCATACTTTTATAACGGAATGCCCTATTATGATAATCAATTAGTTGATGGGACGTGTGGAGGAGATTCTCAAGATCTTTCTTCGACAACTGCTCGAGAACTATTTGACAAAATAGCTACTCGATCACAAAATCAATTGCCTCCCGATGACATTTCAAGACATGCTCATGAGCTATCTCATTATAATGACACAAATTTGTGTGAGATAAAAAGTATGTTAGCCAAGGTGTTGGCTCAAAACAATCAATCAAATCAATCTTCTTCCCCACATGCGAAAGCATATGGAATATGCCTTGTTCCAGGGCAGAACACTGATGAGTGTCCTGTTCTCTTTGAAAACGAACAAACAAATGCTGTTGAAAATTTTCCAGGACCCCCAAGACATGGAAATAATCAAGCCTATGCTCCAAATAATAACTTTTCATGGAGGAATGATAATTATCAACAACAACAACCTCAATACCAAAGAGATTCTCCACCTGGATATTACAATGTAAGGGTAAATCAATTTCCACAACAGCAATGTACAAATCAACTATCCCAATCTACCGAATCTTTAGCTCCGTCCATTGAAGAGCTTGTCCGAACAATGGCCAACAACACGATGCAATTCCAAAATTGTGCATCATCGAGCATTAAAAATTTGGAAACACAAGTTGGCTATAGCCACAGAAGTTGGACAATTAAAAGCACAGCTGTTGAACAAACTTCGATCTCAACTAGTAAACCCTCACGAAAACGCGAGTGCAGTAACTTTGAGAAGTGGAAGAAATTTAGTAGAGGTTGACACACGAAGACGAAGTGAGCTTGAGCCTGACCTTTAGATTGTTCCTCCTAAGGAAGACCCAATTCAAAGTCAGTTAGAGCAGCATGATGAATTTTTACTTTATTCACAAAACGAAAATCAAAAAAAATGACAAAAGTCCAAGCCAGATTACCATTCCTAACAAGGAGTCACATTCAAAGCTACGTTTTCCTAGCCGATTGGCTAAGGATAAAAAACATGAGACTAAGAAGGATATTCTCAAAGTTTTTTAAGAAAGTAGAGGTGAACATACCTCTTTTGGACGCAATAAGTCAAATTCCAAGGTATGCTAAGTTCCTTAAAGAGTTTTGTACCAACAAAAGGCTTTTGAGAGGGGATGAGAGGATCCAATTAGGAGAAAATGTTTCTGCAATTCTTCAAAAGAAACTCCCATCAAAAGAAAAGGATCCAGGCATGTTCATGATCCCTTGCACTATTGGGAACTCTAGCATTAAGTGGTGCATGCGAGATTTGGGCGCATCTATTAGTGTTATGCCATTGTCAATTTATAATGCCCTTAATCTTGGACCTCTGAAGTCCACTAGTATTGTGATTCAGCTGGCAGATAGGTCAATTGCACGTCCCGAAGGCCTTATTGAAGATGTGCTTGTTAAAGTTAATGAATTGATCTTCCCGGCTGATTTTTATGTCCTTTGTATGGAAGATGGTTCTGTCACATCAGCACCTATCTCATTGGGAAGACCTTTTATGAAAACAACACATGCACGAATTGATATGCATGATGGAACATTAATAATGGAGTTTGATGGAGAAATAATTAAATTCAATATTTATGATGCAGTGAAGTATCCTTCAAATAGTGTCGCATCCATTTGTGCATTGGATTCATTCGAAGAATTAAATGATTAATTATTTGAAGCTCATAATGCAAAAATTCTTCAATCTTTGGGAGTTAAGGAAAGAGATTTTTATGGCAACCAAAATGAAGAAGAAGATTTTTTTCAAGAACACTTTGATGACATTGAAAAGGAAATCTATGAAATCTCTGAGTACAGTTATCGACTAAATAGTCTCCCATTACCTACGGTATATGAGAGTATTAAACCGTCGATCATTATCCCACCTGTTCTTGAGCTTAAAGAACTCCCTTTGTACCTAAAATATGCATATCTCGGAGAGGGAGACACACTACCAGTGATTATTTCTAATGACCTTGACCAAGAACAGGAAACTAAACTATTTGATGTACTCAAGAAATACAAGACTGTAATAGGTTGGACCATTACTGATATCAAGGGAATAAGTCTTGAGGATAAGTCTATCTGTATGCATAAAGTATTTCTTGAGGATAAGTCTAAGCCATCAAGGGAAATTTTGAATGATGGAAGTAGTGAAGAAAGAAATTTTGAAGCTGCTGCAAGCAGGAATAATCTACCCGATTACTGATTCGGAGTGGGTAAGTCCTATTCATGTAGTATCAAAAAAGGAAGGTATGACCATTGTTACCACCCCTGATGGTGGTATGATGGCCACATAGTCTCTCAAAAAGGACTTAAAGTGGTACAGTATGGAGTGATGCTTGGTCACATAGTCTTTTAAAAAGGACTTGAAGTTGACCCATCAAAGGTTTGGATCATACGGGACCTACTAACTCCTAGATCGGTTAAAGAGGTCCGTGCATTTTTGGGACATGCCGGTTTTTACCCCAGATTTATTAAAGACTTCTAAAAAAATGCTCAACCTTTATGTAAATTATTACTAAAGGATGCAATCTTTGAAATTGATGAAGAATGTCTCAAAGCACTCGAAGTGTTGAAGGAAAAATTAATTTCATCTCCTATTCTGCCACCGCCAAACTGGAACTTACCATTTGAACTTATGTATGATGCAAACGATATGGCGGTAGAAGCTGTACTTGGGCAACGAGTTGGACATATTCCATATATTATTCATTATGCCTCTTATATGCTAGATAAGGCACAATGCAATTACACCAAAACAGAAGGAATTATATTCCATAGTTTTTGCATTGTATAAATTCTGATCTCAATTGTTAGGAACAAAAGTTATTATTTACACTGACTACGCTGCAATTAAGTATCTCCTTTGCAAAAAGGCGACAACTCCTCGTCTCTTAAGAGGGGTTCTACTGCTTCAAGAATTCCACATTGAAATAAAAGGTAAAAAAGAAGCAGAAAACTTGGTGGCTGATCATCTCAGCCACATCCAGCGTGAACATGATGGTGTTCCTCTATCGGATTTATTTCCCGATGAATATTTGATGAGTCTCCTGATGTGTATGAAATCACACATCATTTCGTTATTCGAAACGTTTGTTTTTATTCCCTTTAAATTGTCTAAATTGCGTTTTTAGTGTCGTTTTGCCTTGGAATGTTGGTGCTGCTTTGTGTTGATGTTTTATGGCAGATTGACATGGAATTTGAAGCAAAAAGGAAGAAGAATGAGGAGAATGGAAATCCATGAACTCGAAAAGCTGCATTTCACGTTTCATTATTGTTTCACGTGCTTCGAGAGTCTTTTCAGCAAATGCTTGTCAGGATTAGTTAGATTTAAGTGTTTAGATGCTATGTATAAGTTTTGGGAATTTTTGGACGTCGTTTGCTATTTTTAAT
>JAOVYX010002229.1:0-11968 GCA_035668315.1 Drosera spatulata
ATGACAAGCAAAGGAGGATCAATGATGCTCGTATGGCTCTGCAACTTCTTCGTACCGCCTATGTAGTGTGGCCTAATAGTGCATCAGAGGTCCTGTTGTCAGGGTCATTTGATGGCTGGACTACTCAGGTTCGTGATTATTATTGTTACTCATTTCCTTCGGCCTGTAATGTGCAGACTTGTGAGACTTGAGATGATACTCCTGAATCTTTAGGTGTGATTCTCCTGATACGTGTTTTAGTACCTTTTACATCCTTTCTGATATTCTGAATTTGATTGACGTATTTTCGTGACAAATATATAACGCTTATGAACTTTCTTGTTGATTCCTTGATTTGTTAATCCCGAGTCCTTAAATGTAGGAAACCATGTCTCGTGATGTAGGGAGAAGTGTATCTGTTGAGGAAACTTGAACTTGGTTGTTAGGCAATTGGCACTTCAACTGCCTAACTTTTTCCCAATAGTTTCAGGCATATTTGGATCTTTTGTCGCCATTTAGGTTTAAGAAACTCTAAATGTCATTAGCTCAAGAGCTAATGAAGTGACTTGTGAGTGAATAAAATTTGTATTCAACAGGGAGCATTTTGATGTAGCTGCCTTATTGTATACATGTTGCTTTCATGCAATTGCTTGTCCTTGACATCTGATTTCTAATGGTTTAAACTTTTCTAGAGAAAGTTGGAAAAGTTGGTCACGGGCGTTTTTTCCTTGACACTGAAGTTGTACCCTGGGAAATATGAGGTACGCTTTGCTCTAACCCACGTATGTATGGTCCCTTTCTGGATTGTTTTCAAACTCGAGAAGTGTTCTCAGACTTGCAAGCGTGTTTTGCATTCTACAGATGAAGTTTATCGTTGATGGAGTTTGGAAAGTGGATCCTCTCCGCCCTGTAGTACACAACGACGGCTATGAGAATAATCTGCTGATTGTCGAATGAACATGATGAGATATACTACGAGGTTCGTCAAGTTTTTGAGAGACGGAGATAGCTGGAAGCAAAGACCACTAGAAGTTCTCATCACTGACCAAGTGACTATAGAAACAGAAGGAAGGTTCGAGGCTGTAAATAGTGTGATCGCTTGTGATTGTTTCTTCTCCTCTCTCTGTTCATGTGCATAGTTGCTGCCCATTTTTTACGGAACATACCACCACAATTTTCTGAGCACCCCTCACCCTTCAATTCTCTTTTTGGTATACGAAGCTGGAATCATAGTATTGTATAAAAATCATACATGTTACTGTTAATCCTTCTTCCATTGCTGAAAGAAGAGTAAATTTCACTTTGTTGTTACCCTTTGGAAACGCGGTGATTTTGTCCAGCAAGAAGAGTGATTTCGGTGCTATCAATGGTTAATACTAGTTGTCCAGCAAGTTCAGCTGCGGATATCAACATACCATGCTTAATGCTCGCTAGAAACGGATAATAGGAATTGCGGATATTTGTATGTCCGTGCCTTGCGTTCATCACCCTGCCTGGGGAAGTAAGCCAAGCTCTTTTGGTTGATATCTCCTTTTGTATTGCTGTTAATTTTGTAGAAAATTCATACATGTTACTATGTTAGTGCTGTTAACCTATTCTTATATTGCAGATAGAAGAGCATATTTTCACCTTCTTGTTACTGTTTGTAAATCTTGTTATTTTGTCAAGGATGTGTCAGTGCTCTCTCAATAGCTATAGCATATCACATTCGTTGGAGCTGGAAACGGATAGTAGAAGCATGGTCGCAATCTTTACTACAATGCCTATGTGCATTACCATGTCTAAACTTTTGGGGTTTTAATTCAAAATCAATTGGTAATAAATGATATGATACAAGGATCCTACAAAACGATGGTTTTGAGTTCTCAATCCCGAATGTGGGTAAAGTGTTTTCAGTATTGACAAAGTAAGCCAAGGTTGCAATGTTCGTGTAGTTTATCTTGGCTGATAGCACACGGAAGGTGTTCAACTTCAACAAAAATGCAAAATGGCTCTTGTTTCGATTCCATTACAATGCATCTTTAGTGTAGAACTCAGAATAAGCCAAGACACACTGAAAAACTTCAAAAAACAATTAAAATTAAGAAGTAATCGTAAAGCTAAAATAAGCAATCATTGCTTTGACTTTGCTCCTAACCAGATCTCCTCTCAACAGTGCTAAACTCTCAACATACTCATCGAAGTGCATTGCGATGAAAGGCCTTTCGACAATTCTTTGCTTCCCCGTGTTGATATCATAGGATGATGCTATTGTCGTTCCCATCCTCTGATCAACGATAACTTCCCCTTTCTTCGTAAGGTAGATGAGTGAACGGTATGAAATACAGTTTACAACGATAGAGTACCCTCTGATCCAAGATTTCGTATCATCCATAACCAATATGCAGCAACACTCTCGTAACTCATGGTTGATATCTATAAGCGCAAGGGATTCATGAAGGCCATAAAGCGACGTAGACCAAGGAGCATGCTTGTCTTTGGTAGGCGGCACTGTCATGAATTCAAAGGATTCGTCACATAGGCGCTATGAAGCTAACTTTAGTGGAGGTGCTACCCAGTAGATATGATCCCGAAAATACTTCATCTGCCTAGGAACCTGCAAATCACAAGACAAATTCCGCCAACAACCCTCACGAAGTGAGTAAACAAGCACTGGTCTCATCCTGGTACTGATCCGTTCATCTTTAGTCATCCGCCACTCCACTATCACCAGCACCTCATAGTCCTTGTTGGTGGCATCATAGCCAAGTCCAGCATTCTCAATACCACCATTACAGCATAGGGCTTGTGGTAACCGGATCAAGTCTTGCTTCCTGATAGATGGGTTCCATATGAGGAGCGAGGGAGCATCCGGTCTACCGTAATTATACCGAGTAATAAGCAGCACTAAGCCATTGACCGAACCTGCAATCCTACATGAACTTGTGGGAGAAGGGAGATCACTTATTTTTCCAAATGAATCGCCACGAATGATGGCTCACCAACTGTTGTTGCTGCTGTAATATCTTGTCAAAAAAACTGCTGTTGTTATAGAGATTTCTGTGCATGATCTCGAAACCAGAGCTCTCGATTATGCCACGCCATGTTTTGCAAACCAACCTGAATCTCAGCAATGTCTTCACAGGGAGCCTTGCGAGTATCTCCGTGCATAACTCTGTCGGCAAGTAGGTGACTTTCATCTTTCTCTTATTCGTCTGATCCAACGCATGGACAAAGAGGCTGCAGCCATAGAAATAGACGGGGGAAAACTCAAATTGATCTGTAACAGTATCTATTGATATAACAGAATATTTTCAAGTAATTTGTTGCAGATTGGTTAGAAACTCATTCGATTTTCTACCCATCTCTCCGTATGTACATTTTTTTTCCTTTTTATATGATCAGTTGGCATGACATCCAAAAATAATATCTTTTTTCTTACACTTCCAAATTTATCACACAAAAATCGCTTTCAAAAAACAATAGAAGAAAAGGTAGAGGATTTTTTTTTTCAAATTAACCTCAAATAAAAAGGAAATTTCCAATCAAATACAAGGAAGAAGTTTATTGACAGGGTAAACCGTTTGGCTTTGGGGGTGAAAAGCCCGACGTCATGTATGCTCTTTAATCCATACCAAACGGTCTACTATGGGAATAAACTTCTTACTTATATTTGATTGGGAATTTTTTTTTATTTTAGTTTAATTTGAAAAAAAATCCAAAAAGATATCATATATATTATCCCACATATAATGATATTAAGAAATATATGTACAATCTGAAACAGAAACCACAATGAGCAGCAAAACTACATCAGGATGTGCACTGGACTTGATGTGGTGGTGGTCCTGATTTGGTGAGGCTTTGAACGTGCACAAAGGCACAGCCCGTGCCCTCTTGACACGACCGTGCGTGGCTTTTCGTGGTGGCTTTCTGCACACGGTCCGTGCTTGTGCTTACCCCATGCGTGTTGGTTTCCTTAACCTGTTTGGGCACGGCTCGTGCTTAGGGAGCACCAGCAATATTTGACGTAGTCTTTTTAATATGGCATGTAGTTTTTTCTGTTCCTGAAGGAAAGCTCACGATGAAGATTATGATGCTGAACCAGAAAACCAAGAGAAAAAAGCACAACCCGTCCAGCTCATCAGATACTCATGTGACGGAATATCGCGGACGGAACAAAAGAAGGACTTTCCAGCAAAACAATAGCGCTTGGCAGGACTCAATTGAAGATGCTCATGCCTACTTCCCTGACTCTGGAATTTCGGACCACTCCCCTATTATTGTTGAATGGAATCACTTGTGCAGGCCTCCTGTCTCGTTTAGATTCTTAAATCAATGGTCCTTGCACCAGCACTTTCATAGGGTTGGTCAGGCAGGCGTGGAATACCCCAGTTTCTGGTTGTGCTATGTATCAAATTATTTCTAAACTGAAGCTCCTAAAGCCTATCTTTCAAACCTTCCATAGGAGTTATGCCTCAAATATTATTGCCAGGGTTGATGAGGTCATGCTGCAGCTTGAGTCTCTTCAACAATTTTTGAGGCTTTCCTTTTCATCTGAGGTCAGATCTCATATGCAACAAGGGGGGTTGAAACTTAAGCGCTTTCTTGCAGTTGAGGAGGCTCACTTTAAGCAGCTTGCAAAAGATAAATGGTGCTCAAGTATGGATGGGAATACAAGCTATTTCCATGCTGTTCTTGCAAATACTAGAAGAAAGACTTTTTACGAAAAAACGTCACAAGACAGATTCTGCTAACATCTCTCACGAAGTGAGTAAACAAGCACCGGTCCCATCTGTTAAGACACCAGTTGTGGATCGAAAGAGAAAATAACAAAAAAGCGAAATCACACACATAATTAACGTGGAAAAACCCTCTAAGGGAAGAAAAACACACGATACTGACGATCAAATTCACTATGAAGAATTGAGTACAAGTGAAGTATTTCTTCCGCTCTGTATCTCACACATGCGTACACAACTCTCATGAAACAGAAAAAGCCTAAACAAATAAATACAGGGTTTTGGCTCCAGGGGCTGAAAATAACGTTGTGCCCGCGACTTGATTATGTCACGCCCGCGACACCGTCGTGCCCATGACCCAGGAGTGTCGCGCCGGCGACTATTCTTACTGTACCACCTGATATCTGGATCACACTCAACAAATCTCCCACGTGAGCCAGATCGACCTCCACCATCTTCAACACATGAACTATCATCGGTGACTCCTGCTACGCTCACATAACAAGTCTAGAAGAAGCTGCACAGAACCTCAGCTTCTCCGCAGTAACTGATTTGGTCAACATATCTGGCACATTGTCTTTAGTATGAACCTTCATCAACTCAAAGACTTCATCTTCTAACTTACCTCTGATGAAATGGTACCGCACGTCAATGTGTTTCGTGCGTGAATGGTAGGTAGAATTCCTTGCCAAGTGAACAGTACTCTGACTTTCACAATGGAGATTGCACTTAACATTCTTGTGACCAATTTTTGCCAACCACCCTTTCAACTAAACCAGCTTTTTGCATGCCTCAGCCAATGTCATGTACTCAGCCTCGGTGTTGATAGCGCAGTCACCTTTTGCAGCTTTTAAACCCATGAAATTGCTCCACTCCTTAGAGAAAAAATATATCCAATACTTCTTTTCCTTGTATCAACAACCCCAGCCATGTCAGAATTTGAGAACCCATTCAACATAATATCTGCATCCGTGTAACACAGCGCAACATCTTAGGTACCAACAAGATACCAAAGAATCCACTTAACAGTGTTCTAATGTTAAAAATAAGGATTTGACATACACCTGCCGACAACTCCTACTGCTTGGGCAATGTCTGGACTCATACCTATCATTGCATACATCAAACTGCCAACTGCAGACGCATAGGGGATCTTCAGCATTTTCTCCCTCTCCTCGTCAGATTTTGGTCCATCCTTATTTGGAAGATTACTGAAGTGTCCCGCCAAAGGAGTTGACACAGACTTGACGTTCTCCATGTTGAACTTCTTCAACACCTTTGAGATGTACTCCCCTTAACAGTACTTCAGTTTCCTTTTTCTCACTGTTGCTTTCAATTCTGAGATCCAAAATCTTCTTTGCAGGATCCAAATCCTTCGTAGCGAACTTGTTTGTCATACTATCTTTCAATTCTGAATTTCTGACATATCTGAACCTACAACATGACATCCACATACTAGAGCAGAATGATGAAAGAATTCTTGAAGTGTCTGAAATAACAACAATGATCTCTGTGGCAGCATTTGTAGCCAGTTCCAACCATGAAACTGTCAAACTTTCTGTACCACTGACGTTATGCTTGCTTCAAACAATTGAGACTTTTCTTCAACTTGCACAGAAGATGTTCTTTGCCAACCTCTACATAACCCTCTGGTTGACACATATATAGATCCTCCTTCAAATCACCATGCAAGAAAGTAATTTTCACATCTAACTGCTGTAAATGAAGATCTTTAGCAGCAACCAAACTCTGCATAGCTCTAATAGTAGACAAGTTAACCACAGGAGAGAAAATATCAATAAAATCAATACCTGTCTTCTGTTGGAATCCCTTGACAACCAACCTGGCCTTATAACGCTGCGAACCATCAGACTCCTGCTTAATCCTGTTCACCCGCTTATTATGAATCGCCCTTTTTTCAGCTGGAAGCTCAATCAATTCCCAAGTTTGATTCTCCATAAGCGACTTCATTTCATCATCCATTGCTTTATTCCACTCAATCCTGTCATCAACCTGTATTGCCTCATCATAGCAAACAGGTTCACCTTCGTCAGTCAACAAAAGATAATTAAGGGAAGGAGAGTATCGAGCTGGTTTCTTAATGGTTCTCTTGGGATGCCCAGTAGCAATAATCTAGGTGGGGTTGATGGTTCAGCTTTCTCATCTCTCTATATTGGAGCGTGCTTCTCAAAACCTGCAGAAGAGTCATCAACCGCAAAATGCTCAGGTTCTAATACCACACTCTTCTCAGCAGCTCTATCCTTGTGAAGAACATTTTCATTGAAGACCACATCCTTATTTCTGATGACCTTCTTATCTTCATGGCACCACAATCTGTACCCATAGCTGTCATCACCATATCCCAAGAATGTGCAAACCTTGCACTTTGCATCCTTAGACCTTCCAGCAGCATCAACATGAACATAAGAGATACAGCCAAAAACTCGTAGGCGGGATAATTTTACCTCCTTTTCAGTCCATGCTTCCTCAGGCAGATTGCAACCAAGTGGCACTGAAGGTCCCCTGTTGATCAGATACACAGCAGTATTCACAGCCTGTACCCAGAACATTTTTGGCAACCCTGCATTGAGCCTCATACCCCTAGCACGCTCGGCAATAGTCCTGTTCATACGTTCAGCCACGCCATTCTGTTGAGGAGTACCTGAAACAGTCTTCACTCTTCTGATTCCATTCTCAGCACAATAATCCTCAAACTCCTTGCTGTAATACTCACCATCGTTGTCTGACCTCAAACACTTAAGCTTAAGACCTGTCTGATTCTCAACCAAACTCTTCCACTTCTTGAACACATCAAACACATCCGATTTGTTCTTTAAGAAGAAATCCCAGAGTTTCCGAGTAGAATCATCGATAAAGGTAACATAATAATTAGCACCAGAGATAGAAGATAACTCTGAGGGTCCCCAAACATCCATGTGAACAAGCTCCAGCTTGTCTGTCTTCGGTGTCCTTGTGCCCTTTGAGAAACTGACTTTTTTCTGCTTTCCTAACACACAACTCTCGCAGAATGATAAGTCCACAGCTGACAGACCATCCAACTTCTTCTTGGCGACCATTACCTTTATACCTTTCTCACTCATGTGCACCAGTCTTTGATGCCTAACAGAAACATCAATAGTTGCAGAAACCACATTCACTCTATCGTTGATTTCAATCATATAAAGAGTGCCAACTCTTTTACCACGTGCCACAACCAAATCTCCTTTGCAGATCTTCCCCTTCTCACTAACAAATGTAGTAACACAACCATCATCTGACAACTGACTTACTGAAATCAGATTCTTAGCAAGTCTAGGTACATGCCTAACGTGCTTCAAGCATAACTCTGTCCCATTGTCAAACCGGATCTGCACATCATCTTTCCCCACAATGTCACAAAGCTCATCATCATCTAGATAAACTCTATCAAAGCTGACCTACACATAATTCTTAAACTCCAGGTGTGAAGAAGCATGGAAAGATGCACCAAAGTCTAAAATCCAAGTATCACACTTAGAGTTGCATGACAAAACTAATGGTTCATCAGATGAATAAGATTTAGTAGTAGTGATGTTTATCGAACCTTTGGAAGTACTCTGCCCAGCTTGTGCCTATTTTGGTGCTTTGCACTCAGCCCTTTTGTGGCCTTTCCTGTCACAATTACAGCAAACAGCTCCACCTTCAGAAATGCTCCTACCACAAGATTCGCGACGGTCTTTGCCTCTCTTATTGCCTTTTTATGAAGTTCTACTCTGTGTCTCCATATTCAGGGCCCCATCAGCTTTTTCGTTAGCTGAGGTCTTCCTGCGTGTGTCTTCATTGAGCAAGACACCAACTACATCCTCGAACTTCAAGAACATCTTCCTGGAAGAATTGCTCATAGTTATCACCAGACTGTCCCAGCTGTCAGCTAGACTCACTAAAATGGCTAATGCCAACACTTCATTATCAAAGACAATTCCAACAGACTCCAACTAACTGACCACACTGTGTTGAAATCATTCAGATGCTCGTGCATAGGCTTTCCCTCAGTCTTTTTCATGTTGAACTAGCTCTTGATCAGAAAAACCTTCTTTGAAGCTGAAGGCTTCTCGTACATCCTCGCAAGGGCCTTAATCACATCCTCTGTAGTCTTTTCTTTGGAGATGTTGAAGGTTACGGACGAAGACAATGACAGTCGAACTGCCCGTAGGGCTTTCCGGTCTAGAACTTCCCAATCGTTCTCTTGCATGTCATCAGGCTTATTCGTCTTACCACCTAAGGGTAAATATAGATCCTTCTGATATAAGTAGTCCTCCATCTGCAACTTTCAAAAACCAAAATTAGACCCATCGAACTTCGCGATACAAATTCTCCCCTCATCCATCATTGCTCCCACTTAATGAAAGCACACACAAGGAGAAAAATCAGACCTTTACCAAGAATGATGCCCAAATCCAATCCCGAAACCCTAATCCACGATCTGAGATGTCCCGGTGATCTGATCAGTGATTTGTCGGTTTCGATTTTCTAATCAGCTATCCAGATTAGCCAATTAGAGTTTTCTTTTCGTCAATCCCTTCCATGAACCAATGCTCTGATATCAATTGTTGAGACACCCTGTTGTGGATCGGAGGAGAAAATAACGAAAAAACAAAATCACACACACAATTAACGTGGGAATACCCTTTAGGGGAAGAAAAACCCACGACACCGACAATCAAATTCACTATAAAGAATTGAGTACAAGTGGAGTGTTTCTGCTGCTCTGTATCGCACACATACGCACACAACTCTCATGAACAGAAAAACCCTAAACAAATAAATATAGGACTTCGGCTCCAGGGGCTGAAAATAACATCGTGCCCGCGAATTGATTATGTCGCATCCGCGACTATTCTTGCTGTACCACCTGAGATCTGGATCACACTCAACACCATCTTGGAACCTATCCAGTCATTGGCCGCTCCAATATCACCAGCACCTCATAATCATTGTGTTGGGTCCGACCCATATCAATGTGGGCTTAAAAATGAAGTCTTAAATCCACCACATTCTACTCTTGACCTAACATATATATAGGGTCATGAGTGTGAAAGAAACCTAAGTGAGTGAGAGTAAAAACAACACCAAAATCAGTTTCTACAGCCTCAGGATAGTCAAGTCCATCAAGCCATTTGGGGGGTCAAATCTTGTCCGATTGAGCTGATTTTTGGATATGTGTTAGAGCCTGGTGTCGTTTAGTAGATCCTCAAATTTTATGTCGATCCGAGTTCGGGAAGGTCTGATTTCAATCAGATTACGGTGACACCTCCGTGAGATGTTTTGTGGTGGTATCTCTTGGTTTACCACCTAGTTTTTGGTGAGATTGGCTTATTTCAAGGGTAGTTGATCCCTTGATGTTGTTTACCCTCTAGTTGGTTAGAGAAGAATGTATGTATATCCATAATCTTGTTGATTAGTGGAAATTCAGGTGGATTTCGATAAAGATCCCGTATTTGTTTTTTTATCCTTACGGATTTTTTACGTTAAAGTCCCGCGTGCATTTCTTTGAGTTTGATGTGTTGATTATATTGTTTGTTTCAATTTACGCTTGAGCATATTTGTTAGATCCCCAACACATTCTTGGCAGCATCATAGCCAAGTCCAGCGTCCGCAAGGCTACAATTACAGCATAGGGCTTGTGGTAACGGATCAAAATGTGCTTCCTGATAGACGGGTTACATATAAGGAGCGAAAAAACATCCGGTCTATCATAATTATACCGAGGAATAAGCAGCACCAAGCCATTGACCGAATCTGCGATCCCACATGAATGATGGCCCACCGTTCACAATATTCTCTGCGCTTTATTGGCAACCAACTGTTGTAATATCTTGTCAAAAAGCTGTTGCAGTTGTTATAGAGGTTTCTGTGCATGATCTCGAACCAGAGCTCTTGATTATTCCACGCCATGTTTTGCAAACACACCTGAATCTCAGTAATGTCTTCACTGGGAGCCTCGCAAGTATCTTGATGCATAACTCTGGTGGCAAGTAGATGAGTTTCATCTTTCTCCTATTCGTTTGATCCAACGCATGGATAAAGAGCGGCCATAGAAATAAACGCGGGAAAACTTCAAATTGATAGCTGTAACAGTATCAAATGATAATATCTGCAACATAATACTTTTTCAAACATGCCTTTAAACTAATATAATAGTAATTAAATATGATGAGATATGAATCATCTTTTTTTATATAATGAGATATGAGTTGTCTTATTTGTTTGCAGATGAGATATTATAATTTATCTGTTTATTTTCTTTTAAGACATTTAATCCTAATCAAATATGTTATAACTTTATTCAAGCGTTGGAGAGATAGGGTGATTTCTATTAAGGTGTTGTTTGGGAAGGAAGTGATTAATGTGATAAGTGCTTATGCCCCGCAAGTAGGTCTTGGAGAAGATGGTAAGGTTCAGTTTTGGAAAGACATGGATGAAATAGTACAGTCGATCCCTGAGAGGGAAAAAATCTTTATTGATAGGGATCTAAATGGACATGTCGGTGAGGAGAAAGATGGTTACTCAGAGATTCACGAAGGATTTGGTTTTGGTGAGAGAAATATAGAAGGGAGAAGTATATTGAATTTTGCTGTGACATATGACTTTATGGTTGCGAATAGCTTCTTTAAAAAACGTGAAGAGCATTTGATAACCTTTAAGAGTGGTTAATGCAAGTCTCAGATTGATTACTTTCTTATGAGGCGAAGAGACCTGAAGGATTGCAAGGACTGTAAGGTTATCCCAGGAGAATGTTTAACCATTCAGCACCATTTGTTAGTTATAGATGTATTTCTGTTTCAAATAGAAAAGAAGAAGAAAACAAAATGTAATCTCATAAGAACAAAATGATGGAACTTAAAAGGAGATGAGCAAAAGTTTTTCAGAGAGAGGTTGTTGAGAGAAGGTCCATGGACATTTGACGGGAGTGTATGTGAGATGTGGGATGCGATGGCTGATTGTATCTGACGTGTAGAGAAGGAGACATTAGGACAATCTAAGGGTCAACCACCGTTGGATAAAGAGGGGTGGTGGTGGATTAAAGAGATTCAAGATAAGATAAAATATAAGAAAGAATGTTACATGGCTCTGTTTAAATGTCATAGTGATAAAAATTTAGATAAGTATAGGCACGCCAAAAAAAGAATCTAAATATGCTGTGAGTGATGCGAAGAATAAATCGTATAAGAAGTTGTATGAAAGACTGAACACAAAAGAGGGGGAAAAAGAAGTCTTTAAGTTAGCTA
>JAOVYX010002230.1:0-11967 GCA_035668315.1 Drosera spatulata
GCCTCCTCAGACGTATACCATCGTAGAAGAATCTCACATCATGACACAAATTTCAATCGACCAGAATCTAGTGCACATGGCTCCTGCATTGGGTTTGATAGGGTACAGAGACCCAGGTTTCGTAGACTAATGGGAACGAAGGATTCCACAGGGCTCAATGGTTATAGAGCTCAAAATGATTTCTCCATGGCATCCAATTCATCTGTTAAGGGGTTAGTGCACCTTGACAATCATTCACAATACAGAAATACTCAGAATGTTGAAGAAAATGTTACAGGAGGTTCTACAAACAGGTGCGGGATTCATTGGAATTGGTCCAGAATTCATCACAGGGGCAAGTCGTTTCTTGATAGGGCAGGTAGAAGTTTGTCATGCGGTTTGGCTGACCCAAAGTTAAATAGAAGCTTTCACGTGACCCAGGGGAGGGGTGCTTCTTTTTTTCCCAATGCAGAAGATGATTCGAGTTCGCACGGTAAATCTGAAGCTCAAGAACTACCACTTTTATTTGATGGTTCTGTCTCGCAGGGAAGCAGTGGCAATACTGCTTCCGCACATGTTTATTCGGGTGAGTTGGGGTTATTTGCTAACAGTGTACTAGAGCACGATGGTAAATTGGATCTTGCTTCTGAAACACACTTTGGTGATACGGTCAAGTTCAGAGGAAATAAGCATGGCATGCATCAAAATTTGACGCAGAAATATACGCCTAGAACATTTAGAGATCTGATAGGTCAGAACCTGGTTTCCCAGGCTCTGTCAAATGCTGTCTCCCAAAGGAAGATAGGCATGTTATATGTGTTTTATGGACCTCATGGTACTGGTAAAACCTCTTGTGCTCGCATATTTGCGAGGGTTTTGAATTGTTCGTCGCTAGAGCGTCCAAAACCATGTGGTTTTTGTGGCTCTTGCATCGCACATGATGTGGGTAAAAGCAGAAATATAAAAGAAGTAGGTACAGTCAACAACTTTGATCTCGAGAGTTTTACAGATCTGGTGGATAGCATGATGGTTCCACTACAGCCCTCACAGTATCGAGTATTAATTGTGGATGATTGTGATACTCTGTCGGCCGACTGTTGGAATGCTTTATCCAAAGTCATTGATCGAGCATCCAGACGGTTGGTTTTTATCTTCATTTGTTCTAGTCTTGATGTTTTGCCACATATAATCACATCCAGATGTCAGAAATTTTTCTTTCCTAAGTTGAAGGATGGAGATATAACGCATGCTTTGCAATGGATATCTGGAAAAGAATGCTTTCAAGTAGATGATGATGCGTTAAAACTTATAGCATCCAGATCTGACGGCTCTCTGAGAGATGCAGAGATGACTCTTGAGCAGTTGAGTTTGCTAGGACAAAGAATATCAGTTGCTCTAGTCCAAGAATCGGTAAGCTTAGCAGCAACATATATTCAGCTTTTATCATCTTCACTATTTGTAGTCATGAGATTGCTGTTTGCCGTTCTCTTATGATAGTTTCTTACTAGACTTTCAGTGTTCTAGTACTACAGTTGCTTGGATATCTTACTAGGGCTTGTTGACCCAAATATTTATCTATATTGCTAGCTATGAACATGCTGAATTTTTGCTGAATGTGTTATGACACATGTCTGTGAGTAAGCTCTTGGTTGTTGTTTATTTTGGATAAACATGATTCTTGGTCAATGAGTCAATCTATCTCAATAGGCTTGACCTTTTGCCCATGTATATGTGCATTCTCATATTCATACGAAGGGTTATTGCCATATTACTGTTTCGGAGCGCCCATGTTCCTGGAGAAGTCACCTCAAAGATCAAACGCTGATATTTCCTTTTGGAGTACCCAATTATGGCTTACTAACTGTTCCCAAGTGGTGTGGAGCAATTTACCATTGCATCTAATAAAAGTTTCACTGGGACTATAATTTGGTAATGAAGGAAACAAAAGTTAATGCTCCCTCCGTCCCATATCTTGCAACGGTTTGTCCCAAATCGGTTTATTATGTGCGTGTCGAATTTGATATATTTTGATTAATATATGATAGTTTTTGAGGATGGTGGTGGTTTGATGTAAAAGGATGAAAGAAAATGAGGAAAGAGGTAGTGGAGTGTGATGGGGGTATTGTGGTTATTTTAATGTACTCCCTTCGTCTCAGATAAATTGCGGAGCATAAATATTAAGGAATCCATTGACTTTGTGCAATATTACCAATATATCCTTGTGAGGTTTGTAGGAGTAAGTTGGTGAATTGTGAGCGGATGGAGAGATAAAAAATTATGATGATGGAGATGATGCGATGTAAAATAGGGGTAGTAAAAACAATTCAACACCTCAAAAGCTTGCTAAATTTGAAAACGTTACAATTTATGTGGGATGGTCATATTTAGTAATGTGTCGTAATTTATTTTGGACGGAAGGAGTAAAATTATTTTCAAATAAAGAAATAAAATAAGTATTGTAAGATTTGTGGGACGGTTCAAAATAGTAAGTGTCCCAAGAATTATGGGACGGAGGGAGTATTTCCATAATGTAATTTTTAAAACCCACAAAACCAAAAAAAAAAAAAAAAAACCCCTTCAAATGCTTTGCTTGATCTTGGAATTTAGAACATGCGTTCATTACTGTTGTTTGATGCAGAAGATATCAGATTTCGTTTCCGGTTATAAAGTCTCATGATCTGATATTTTCTCTTTGGTTAAGGTGTTTCTCTTTTGAAGAAATCTGAAAACCTTCTAATCTGAACTGTTTGCTTGCTTGTTGAACTGAAGATCTTCCGTTAATTCAATTTCAGGCTGGACTAATATCTGATGATAAATTGGTGCATCTGCTTGATCTGGCACTATCCGCAGATACGGTTAACACTATCAAGAGTCTGAGAGAAATCATGGAAACTGGTGTGGAGCCATTGGCTTTGATGTCACAACTTGCTACGGTGGTTACAGACATACTAGCTGGTAGTTATGACTTTAACAACGATATGCATGGAAGGAAGTTCTTTAGACGACAAGCATGTAAGATTTATGTGCTCTATTGTGTATAGTTAGACGGACTACTGAAGTGATTGTTACTTATATTTTCATGTTTGATACGTCAATACTTGTCACTGATTTCTCGTCTGTGTCTAGGTTTGTGTTGATATTATCATGCTAAATGTCCAGGCTTCAACTGTTTTGTATGTTTCCCTGGTTCAGTACCCAAAGAGGATGTGGAAAAACTTCGTCAAGCTCTTAAAACACTTTCAGTGGCCGAGAAGCAGCTGCGACTATCAAATGACAAATTGACCGGGCTAACAGCCACGCTGCTTCAACTTGATCCCAATCAACAATATGTGTTACCTACCTCTTTTGCATGTAGCACTTCCAATGACAGCCCATTATACAGGAATGGAGGCTGGGCTGCAAAAGGGGGCAGCATTGAGAAGTTTGAATTTTGTGGAGATACTGGAATCAGGAAGCATGCAGAAAGGTCCGATGATGTTCACTATGGGAGGAAGGCTTCTAGTTGCGCCGGACATGGGAGAAACCATGATGGAGTTGGGATTAATTTTGAGCAGATATCTGCTCTAGACGCTGATACAGATCGATTTGGGAGGAGGGAAACTTCATGTAAAGCTCAAAGTGAAATTGAAGAGATCTGGTTGGAAGTGCTCGATAGCATCAGAGTCCGTTCCATAAAGGAGTTCATGTACAAAGAAGGACAACTGATTTCAGTCAGTTATAGTGCAGGTAATTGAGTCTCTTAGTTCATTTCCTCCCTCTGGGCCATTCCATTTCCGTCCATTCAGGTACCTATTCATGAATACTTATCACGTAGTCTTGTCATCCTCGATCAGGAGTATCATCCTCAAAAAGCATGGTTGAGAATGGACTCCACATAAATTTCTTTGAACTGTTTACTAGATGCCACATATTTTCTGGTTTCTTTTTGTTAAGTTGCGAGATGAGGAAATACCAATTCTTGTCTATCAAACTCAATTTTCATGTAGGAAGGAAAAAAATAACATATAAGATGGAATTTGAGAATCTTCCAATTTGCATATCAAAATATTTCTCCCATAGCAGAGCTGCAGAAGTACTTCGGTCATGGAAATCCTAACATGTTAACAGAGATCCTTACATTTTTCACTGGTTTTCCTTAAAACTTTGGTTTCTTCATGTTGTCACTATTCTGAATTGCACAACTCCTGCCTTTCAGACCAACTTGTTTCATTCATTACCTTAATCCAATGAATTGAACCGCTTGAAGTTTCCTGAAATGCCAGAGGTCTCGCCGTCTCACACTCCTTTGTTGCTGTCAGTCTGTTCTTCATTCCCTCTTCCTGTTTCAACTTGGTTTATTTCATTTCTGTTAGTATGTCTGTGATAGCCTACCAATATTAATTTCACTCTTGAGCATTAGAGTTATGAGATTTACACGTGGTAGCTGTTAGCCCATAGCTTACCCCTCAGCGTTTGTGATCTACTTGTACATGTATCTTGCAAATTATGCAGTGTTCTGTACATTTTGTGATATTTAACGTGTTTGATTTCTAGAGGTTCATTGGTTGAGAAAGAAACCTTCGTCATTTCCATTGGTTGAGAAAGAAATAAAAGGTAAAAACACCTTAAAACCAACCTTGAATCTTTTCAAAACATAATAATGTCATCTTAAAAGATCTTGAAATAAATTCAAAACACCCTTGAAAAACTAAAACACCCTAAAACCAACTCAAACTTTTTCAAAACATAAGAATTTCTTAAAGAGACTTAAATTGACTAAAAAACTTAAAAACGAATGAAAAGACTAACAACGCTTGGAATTCAACTCAAACTTCTTTAAAACACTTATAAACGAATAAAAAACGCTAAAAACACACCAAAATCAACTTCAATCTCTTCAACACTAGAAAACAAATGAAAAATAAAACTAAAAACACTCAACCAACTCAATTCTCTTTAAAAAGGCTATAAAAACCTCAAAACCAACTCAAACGAACAAAAAAAAAAAAAAAAGGAATGAACAATGCTAAAAACACATTGAAACATAAGATTCTCTTAAAAAAGCCTTAAAATGAATTTGAAACACCAAAAAAAAAAAAAAAAGGAATGAACAATGCTACAAACACATTGAAAGCATCTCAAATCTTTGTGAAACACTAAAAAACGAATAAAAAAAAGCTAAAAACACAATAAAACCAACTCAAATCTTTTCAAAACACTCAAATCTTGATTTGGATTCTTGTCCCTCCACCCGTCAAATACTACGCAAGCGAAAGGAGAACTATTGAATCTGAGCTTAGGTCTTCTTTAGCGTGCAGTAATTAAAACGCATCATCTGGCCTCATGTTCTAACCTCTACCTCTTGCAGCTCCTACAGTAAAGTTGTTTTTCAGTTCATCCGTGACAAAATCCAAGGCAGAGAAATTCAAGGCATACATTCTGCAAGCATTCGAGTCTGTTCTTGGTTCTCCGGTGATAATTGAATTCAGATGTGATACACAAAGAAATGCAGGGCCTGCAACTACTACGACTGTCACTGTTCCCATCTCCAAGACTGGACCATCACAACCGATTCCAGAGTCGGATTTTGTCAACAGTACATTTATTTCTAGACTAGGGTATGATGGGGTTAATAGCATGCATCCCAATTCTGTTGTAAAAGTCGGAAATGTCAGAAATCAACGAACAAGTGAAATAGAGGAAGTAGCTGCTTCACCAAGTGCATTAAATTCCAGTGTCCATGCCGAAAATGAAAAATCCAACGGAAGAAAAGTTACTCGGCCTGGCGAAGGAGTACTTTCAAGCATGATATCTGAACCAGGTTCTATATCTGATCTAAGAAGGCCTACGGAACATAACCCCTGTCAAGCTTTGGTCAGAAGTAAGGTTTCACTGGCAACTGTTCTTCGGCAGGCAGAAGGATCAACACAACAGAACACATGGACCAAACGCAAGGCAGTTTCTATTGCTGAGAAGCTTGAACAAGAGAATCTGTAAGTCCCCATCTCAAGGCAGCAACTCTTTTGCACATTCCTTCTGAGTTGATGGCTTTTACTCATTGCGGTCTTATTCATGCTTCTTAAACTTTCTTCATAATTTGGGTGGGTCGCTTTTAAATTTCAGGAGACTAGAACCAAGATCTAGAACCTTGCTTTGTTGGAGAACCGCTAGGGCGACAAGACGGAAGGTCAAGCGTTGCAAATCCCCTTTTTTAAACGTTTCCTCTTTTGTGGTTCATCTTTTCCATTCTGCTCGGTTTTTCCTGTATAGAAAGGTGAAGTTGAATGAGGTTAGAGTTTGATTAATATTACCTAAAGCCTCACTCCTCGTGATTGCAGGCCTCACATTTGAGATCTCATACACGGAAATCTCCCTTTTTATTGAAGCTTGTAAGCTGTGGAGTTTGTCGATCCACCAAGTCTTCAAGGTAGCTTGGGTTTCAATGATGATCATGTTCATTTAACCCTTACATCAGCACTTGTATATATCCATGTTGATATTGTACAAGCTACCTGGTTTTTTGGAGTTTACTCGAGAACAATGCCTTTAAAAGGCTTGAAACAATCAAGCATTTTATTAGCATTTCAAATTGCAGGTGTTCACAGATTGGAAGTACATTAGCTAGTCAAGGCAACCAAATGTGATGCTCATGAAGCAACTGCTTTAATGAAGTTTCACCAAAGAAAAAAAGTTAAAAGGGCCTGTTTGGTATCATTTTGGTTTCTTGTTTTCTGTTTTCGCTTCATTGATTGATAAAACAAAATTATTTAATATCATTATTTTGTTTTTTATTTCTTAAATGGATAAAATAAAAGTAGAAAATAGAAAATCAGGAAATTTAGTTTCTATTTTCTGTTTCATCTAAATATAGTATTTGTTAAATTGCTGAAAATGTTCATTAAGGTCTTGCTCCCATTAAAGAGGAGAAGCCAATATGGAAATAAGAAAATTACAAGATATGAGAAAAACCTAATTTAGACGGTAACCTAAACTAAGAAGGTGCTAATTAATCCTATGAATCAGAAAATATGGCAATAATCAACGCTCCACCTCAAGTTGGAGCATATAGATCGAACATGCCCAATTTGGTATACAAAGCTGCAAAGTGGGATGAATTGAGAAGTTTGGTCAATACATTAGCAAGTTGTTCTCCAGATCATGTGAAAGGAGTAGAAATTTGTCCAGATATCACAACATCTCGTATGAAGTGGCAGTCAACTTCAATGTGCTTGATCCTCTCATGAAAAACAGGATTGCTTGCAATGAAAATGGCTGCTTGATTGTCACAATGCATCGGCATAGGAGTTTGGTACTGAACCCCAAAGTCAAGTAAGAGGTTTCTAAGCCAATACATCTCGCATATAGTATGTGCCATGGCTCGGTATTCTGCCTCTGCACTAGATCAAGCTACTACGCTCTGTTTCTTGCTTCGTCAAGTTACTAGATTTCCTCCAACAAACGTACACTGTAGTTGACATGCGATCATCTTTTGGTCCAATATAATCAGCATCGGAATATGCCATAATATCAGTATGCCCATTTCTTTTGAATAAGAAATCTTTTCCTGGAGCTCCCTTCACAAACCTCAGAATCCTCAAGGCGGCTTCCCAATAACCCTTTTTGGGTCTTTCCATGAATCGACTTACCACACTTACTACAAGAGAAATATCAGGACAAGTAACGGTAAGATAAAGTAGTTTACCCACAAGGTGCTTGTATTTGGATTTATCCTCAAAATCCTCATCATTAGGATTCCATAGATCTAGGTTGGTCTCTATGGGTGTATCAGCTGCCACAAGGAGATGTCGATGTTTATGTTCAGCAACGTCATTTTGTTGGGAGGTATAGACACAAGAAGTCTGGTGTATGATGTCATGAAGTGAGCAGAAGTCTCTGAATAAGGAACTTAAGTATTCTTTGGCATTATCAGAACGAATTGCTTGAATGGAGGAATCAAACTGTGTTTTAATCATGGCATAAAATTTTTGAAACACAGAAAATACTTCAGATCGCTCGCCGAGAAGATAAACCCAAGTCATGCAAGAAAAATCATCAATGAACACGAGAAAATATCGAAAACAAAAAACACTAGGTATTCGACTAGGCCCCCATACATCAGAATGGATAAGTTCAAATGGAGAGGAACTCCTCTTATTTTCGCTACTGGAAAAGGAAATACGATGATGTTCGCCTAATTCACAAGCTTCACAATGAAAAGACAAAGTAGGACTACAACGAACTAATTTATGGAGAATAGAGGCTGATGGATAACCAAGACGTAAATGCCACTAATAGGGCGAAACTGTAAAGAAGAGAACAGTACTGGCTGTAGGTGTATCACCAACGGCGTGATCTATATAGTATAGTCCATTGCTAATCCGTCCACCACAAATCCTCTTCCCAGACTGAAGGTCCTGTAAAACAAAGTAGGTAGGAAAAAAGGTCACTGAGCACTGCAATGAGGATGTCAATCGACTAACGGATAGCAGATTAAGAGGAAACTCCGGAACAAAATACACTCTATCCAAAGGCAGGTCTGAGACAGAGGTAGAACCAAGACCAGTTACCAGGGAAGACATTCCATTAGCTACCTTGACAGGAGGAATCATGGTAGTCGGTGTAATGGTTTGAAGAAGACTAGAAGTACCTGTCATGTGATCTGATGCACTAGAGTCAACAACCCATGTGGCAGAATTGGTTGTAAGTGCACTACCTAAAATAGTCACAGCAGCGGTAGTCGATGCTGGAAGCTGATCTTGCTCGAGAGTGGAAGACGCAGCAGGTGTTTCAAGTACACCATCAGTCCTTGCTTGATTTGAAGAGGCAGGTTTCCCGAACTTTTGCCAGCATTTTTGAGATCGATGATGGATGACTTGTACGCTGACAGTGAATACATGGTGGGAATCAGCCATGTCCGCGTCATCCAGTGTACCCCCCACAACCACGAGCAGCCATTGCAGAGGATTCAATATGGTTAGTTGGCTCGGTTTTGGGGGCGGGCTGAGTTTGGAGATTCAAACGTTGGATTCGAGAGAAAACATCTTCAATACTTGGCACTGTTTTTTCAGCAATCAGTTGAGTCTGAACTGGAGCAAACTGTGACTTGAGTCCTGACAGCAGCTTTGAGACATGGAACTCTTCAAACTGACATTTTTGTGTTTCAGGGTCTTGGGTGAAAGGCTGAAGGATCTTCAGTTCGTCCAACATTGTGTTTTGAATCTCGAGAAGTAATCTTCTCATGTGACTACATCTTTGCAAGATGGTCCCACATAGCTTTTGCAGTTGGCAAGAACATAACTCCTTGTGCAATAGTCGGCTCCATGCCGTTGGTCATCCATGTAATAACCAAACTATTCTTACGTTCCCATTCTTCAAAAGTGGAGGATTTTTCATCCGGTGGATCATCAATCAAATGCTTCTTCATTTTCTGAGCAATATAACAAAGATACGGAAAGCTCGAGCCCATAACAAATAAGCTTAGCGGTAGTACAAACAAGATACTTCGGATCTGATGAGCTGGCCATGGTCGGCAGAAGTGGAGACAAGCAATCTGCCGAGAGAAAAACTGAGAGCAGGAGATCGATCCAAAATGAAGAGAAAGTGAAACACAGGAGAAGAAATTATGCTACGGTAAAAGATGGGAACATCGCATGGTGCAAACAGCAAGTTGAAGCCAGAGGTGTCACCGGCACATTGCCTCATGCACGGTCATCAGGAGGCGCATGGTGGCGAGTACCATCGTACAGGGAAGCAGCTCCGGGTGGTTGGGCAACTTGACTCCTTCTCCTGCTAGAGTTGAAGCAAGATCTGTGACAGTTTGGAGCAGATATGGGTCAAACTTGCAATGGTCTCACTTCAGATCTAGGAAATCTGAGTGCTTAGCAGACAAAACTATAGCAGCGGTCGGTCGTCAAAGTGAGTCCGGGAATGGTGGTTTCAGCGGTGGATGGCGTGGGTTTGGATCGGCTTCGGATTAGGTTAAGAACCCACTCTGATACCATGTTGAATTGGTGAAAAGGAATTTGATCATCTTCATTAAGGTCTTCCTCCCATTAAATAGGAGAAGCCAATACCTAAACAAGGAAATTACAAGATATGAAAACAACCTAATTTAGACAGTAACCTAAACTAAAAAGGTGCTAATTAATCCTATGAATCAGAAAATATGGCAATAATCAACGGTATTCAAGATTCTCTCTACGCAAAATCATTTTATGTTTTTGATTTATACTATTGATTCTATATTTGTGTTATTAGTTTTGGTTTTTCCAATTTTAAGTATTAATATCAAATAGCCCCTAAGGGTTTGTATTGTTGTTTCTAGTTTTTTTTGTTTTTGTTTCAATGAGTGATGAAATGAAAGTGTTGGGTATTGAGTTATGTTTCTCACGAGGATGAAACAGAAATAAAAATAAAAAATCTAGAAAAATTATTTTTATTTTTTGATTCCTGTTTTATCGAGGTATGACATTCAAGAATCCTTCGACAGAAAAAGAAAAGCATTTTTATTTTTAAAAGTAATTTTGGTTTTCGTCACGGATTTTATATTTTTATTACGAGTTTTGGTTTCAACAATTTTGAATAGTATTACCAAACATCCCATAAGAGTAGTTGCATCAAAATCTCTATAATTTTTTTATATTTTTCACTTTTCGTTATACATAATGTTATAATAAATTTGTCTATAAAAATAAAATTTTTTATAATAATACGATAATTTTATCGAATTTTTTTATCTCATATTTTAACTTTTACACTTGAATCACATTTCAATACACTTTTTTAACATCTGTTCAATTTTTTGATCACATCACATTTAATCTAATGCAAGTGCTCTAAGCTGCTACCTGCAGCTAATATGTGACTTTCTAATTCAAACATATAAACAAAGAGAATTTTTCAAATTTGTATTTAAATTTAAAATTCAAGAAAATGTTAGAGCAACAACCTGTTATACCGATTTCAATCCAAATGGGGTAGTAAGTCCTCGGTGTTACGAGCACCCCTTGCCCCACATACACCTGTTGTCTCACGGGGTCTTGCTCGGGAACATCTATTTGAAAACAAGTTTTTGTTATTTGAAAACAAAATATAAAGAGCCGTAAGAGGTAGCTTTTTATATTTTTCATGTAAAGAGTTACCTGTCGTGGCATTTTAGATAATGTAAAGAGCTACTTCTTGTAACTCTTTAGCCTACGTGTCATTGTTTTGTTGTTTCAGTAACCGAAAAAAGAAGTGTACGTGTGTGTTTTGTGATTGTTATTTTATCCTTGGTTTTCTTACATTAAAAGACAATAATGAGCAAAGTTTTTATAAGATCATTTGTAATCAATCAAACAATAAAAAAAAATTCATGATTGAATCAGAGAAAAAAGAAGTAAACATGCGTAATCAAGATACATATTTATTTATTCAGAACACTTAATTGGATTGGGGCAAATAAGAGAAATGAAATAATTAAGTGATTTATGATATCGACCTTGTTATTTAAACATCATTTTTGTTATGTTGTTTCATTTACATGTTTATACATGTAATTTCAATTTATTTTATACATATAATTTAAAATTATTAAAAATTCTTATCGTAAGTTAAAAGTGTTATCTTTTGAAGTAATTAAAAAATCGAAGACACATTATTATAAATGAAAAGAACTACGTATTGTGGCGTATTGGTGTGGATTTGTGGGGAATGGATTCCGAATTTCACCTTTGTAGTCGTCGATGTAAAGGAAAGGGAAGAGCAACTGAGCTGCCTATTGTAGTACTTTGTCCAGGCGAAAGAGCCATCTCTTGTAGCTCTTTACGTGTATGACTAAAATGTTACAGTAGACAGCTTTTTACGGTTTGTTTCTATTTAGCAAAAACAAGTTTCCAAATAACAATTACGGTCTCGTCCCGTTCCTGCCCCAACAGGCACACGTCTTGAGCAGTTGGTTAATGAGGTCGGTGGTTGTGTGTAGCATGCTTGTAATCTGACTCTCGGTTTGGTTTCTTAAGACATTCAACA
>JAOVYX010002231.1:0-11966 GCA_035668315.1 Drosera spatulata
CCAATCCTCTCTCAATTTACAAAAAATTAGGAGATTGGTAATTTAATTCATAAAATCTATTAAGGTTGTTCTCTGTGGGATCGACTCATACTCATTACTTTTATATTTTTATTAAAATTGTGTTGTGTGAAATAGTATGGATATTTCAATTTTTAATACATTGGACATGTTCTATCATGTTTTATGCCAGATTTAGTCTGTCTGCCCAGTGACATGTATCACAAAGTCTATCGTTTCCAAATAATATATCAGGCTGACCATTCACCAGTCTATTGGAGGATAGTGTAGCAATATTCTGAATGTTAAGATGTGATAGTCTTGCCAGATCTAGTTAAGATTGGCAGCATCGGTAGTGATAAAGCATGAGCTGTTAGGTGTGGGATGACCAAAATCAACAATATAAACATTCTCATTTCTTCCCCCAACGAACTTAATACCAACATGTTACATATATATACACACACACTTAAGAAGCGCATAGAAAACAAGGAATTTCCATAGCACAGCTGGCTGATGAGATACTTCACATGATACTGATCCCTAGTTTGAATCTGGGGTAAGTTAGGATAACTAATAAAGAGATTATTAATCTCTTCACAAAGGGGTCAATAAGGAGTCGACGAGAGATAATCAATTGGTGGTCGAGTGTCGAGCGATGGTTGACTAGCGGTGGTCGACGGTCGGGCATGGTCAGTGGTCGGTGGTTAAACGACGGGTTAGAAGGCAGCCGTCGGATCGGTTGGTTGGGCAGCGATCGATGGTCAGTCGGACGGAGGTCGGTCTGTCGGTCAGGGAAGCGCGTAGCAGTCGATCATTGGTCGGACTACGGTTGGTGGGCAATTGGTCGGGCAACGGTTGGTCGATTGGTCGACACTCGATTGGGCAGGTGGGCGGGCGGGCAGCGGTCGATCGTCTATCGAGCAACGAGCGATCGGTCGGTCGGGAAGGCGACGGTCAGCTGTCCGTCGGTCGGTCGGGAAGGCGATGGTCTGCTGTTGGTCGGGCGTTGGTCGGTGGTCGACCGGTCGATGATTGGCAAGTCGGTCGATCGACAGTTAGTCAAGCGATCGGCCGGTCCGTCAAGCGGCCTGTCGGTGAAGCGGCCGGCGATCGGTCTGTCAACGATCGATCGGGCGATGATCGGGTTACGATCGATAGGCGACGGACGGGTTGCGATATTTATCCTACTTTGGGGGATAAATAATATCATGGGGGGAGGTGGGATTAATAGTGAGGGGATTAGAGGTGTTATCCCCCTAAATGGGATTAATAATCCAGGTGCTTATTTTCTTACCAAACATAGGATTAACATGTATTAGTTATCAAATCTTCCCTTATCCTGGATACCTAACATGACCTTAAAGAAAAGGGAGGGTTGGAAGGCCGAATCCTAGCCATCCAAGCACAGTGAAAGCCAAGAGGATACATGAAACATATTACAATAAGGTAAAACCGCCTCCACAAATCCTTTGTTAAACCTTTTTTTTTTTTTGGTTGTTTCCATCATCTAAATCTTTCTCTTTACTCAGCTTCTTTTCTAGACTTCTACTCAACTTTATAATCGATTCATCCTTTTCAAGTTAGTATTTGAATCCGTGAAAAACTTCAATTTTTAATCATAATCATTACTAAAATTATCATTATTTTTTAGTTAGGGTTTTATTCAATCCCATATATTTATATGTTTTTGGATTTAGATTTATGTTGAAATGAACGATACATTCGTTATTCAAGAGAAAGACAAAGAGTATGAATGCAAAATCTAGTCAATAGAATATAACACCTCATATCATTATTGAACAACTTAGTGAGCCAGCTCGACTTCGTGATGAGCCTAATATTTCATGGAGCAACCACCGCTTAAATCTCAACGAATGGAGAATGAGTCGGTTGAAATTGCTTCATTGATAAAAGATTCGAGTTTTAGAAGATGATAGAGAAATAAAGCTCACAACAGATCTTGGATAATCTTCTATGTTTGAAAGCTTCAATATATGCTATTCGTTCTCTCACAGTATCGGATGTACTTATAGAGAACACGATGAGCGACAAAATTTCAGAAGACCTGGTATGTTACCATCGACTCTAGAACTCATGAGAGAGTACAATGATGAGATTGATAAAGTGATGTCAAATGCCCCTCAAAATATCAAATATATACTTCACCTAAAATTCAAAAGGAGATCCTACATGTGGTTGCTTGAAATGTGCAAAAAGTCATTCGTGAGAAGATTGGCGAATCAAAATTTTATCTTCTTGTTGATGAATCACGGGATGTTTCAAATAAAGAATAGATGGCTATTGTTGCGCGATTTGTTGACGTTCACGGGTATGTGCAAGAACGTTTTCTAGATATGGTTCACATTAGAGGTACTGCTACTTCAGTTCTGAAAGAAGAAATTAGTTGTTTCATGTAGTCACATCATAATCTTGATATTCAAAATATTTAAGGCCAAGGATATGATGGAGCGAGTAACATGCGTGGAGAGCAGAATTGGCTGCTTTGAGTGACTTTATGAGGTGAAATGGGTAGAGGGATCAATCAGATCGGTACTTTACAAAGATCGAGAGACACTAGATGGAGCTCAAATTTCAAATCTCTATGCAGCTTGATGAAGATGTATTATGCTACCATGATTGTGTTAAAAAAAACAAAAAATTCGAACAGAAAACTGTAAGGCTCGTCGTTAATCACACCAAATTAATACCGCCCACTCAAATAAAGTAAAGTAGATATGGCAAGTAAGGGGTCGATCACATGAGGAGAAAAGATAAAATACGTGAAACTAGGCTCAACTATATCCAACTCATGAATAAATTCCCATCGAATTATCGGTTCAAATTATAGGGATGATTTAGGTAATAATGAGCTAAACAAAGCAATTAATAACTAAGGTTATAAATAATATGATAGAAGATAGATAGGGACATGTAAATATAACCATGATTTTATAGCAATCAATATTGATTTGATCATGATTAAAGTATAGTATGAGGTTGTGATTATTTATGACATAATAACACATGTATGACATGAATTGCTCCAATAAAAATATTAAGATCCTCACATGAACAAATAAGAAACTAAACTAGAAACGTAGTTCGTTCACATGGAATATAAATATGATCATACCTCATATAACATCAAAAGAGTTCAACATTATAATAATGTGTTATACCAATCTAGGTTAGGCATCAAAAGAGTTCAAAATTTTAACCTAAATCAGATTTGCTTTATATTAACCATAAAGAGTTATAATTAAATGCTCAATTGAAACCATGAACTAAGATAGGTGATCAAACTACTCAATTCATAACTTCAATATTCATCTAATATCACATTTATCACTATGCAAATCAACCATTAAGTTTTTATTTCATCTCATGCATCATGATCATGGATCCATTCACATGTCCTAACCAGCAAAAAATACTCATACACATAACAAAAGACATAAATGACAAAAACAAGGAATAAACAATAACAATCATGACGGAATAATCTTGAATTGAATAAAATAATCAAAAGAAATGTTGAGAACGGTTCTACCGAAACAGCTACGTCTTTGAAAATAGAAGTAGGGACAGCAAACAACGATCACGAAACAAGGTAATCTAACCTAATTTGAATGATCGGAATGTAGAAAAACAATAAAAATTAATGTATTCTACCTAAAAACTGACCTAAAGCTCTTTGGAAACGATAAAATATAGAGTGTAAGTAGCAATAATATATGTGTTTTGAATCCCACAAAAATAATATCAGAAAACATGTTTCAGTCGAGCAGGATTCACGACCGTGAATATTTTCACGGACAATCAGGCCATGAAAGTGCCACTTTTTGAACTTCAAAATCTTGATTGAAATATCTTCTTATCTTCTTAGTTGCACAATCCCAACTCTATATCATCCAAATAACGTCGAAAAGCCTTGAAGATTTCTTAAAATCATTCGAATTTGTTCTCATTTTGCATGTTATGAAGGGGATCATGGCGACTACTAATATTTTGTATCAAGCTTTGTTACAAGAAAATCAAGATACACTTAATGCTGTGAATTTGGTTTCTACATCAAAAGTTTTTATTCAAAGTTTAGAGATGATGGGTTGAGGCCTTTCATAACAAGTGTGTTCCTTCTATGCAAAGCATGATGTCGTGATTCCTGACATAGGTGTTCTTTATTCTGATGTTATTCTTTCGTGTCAATTAAAGTATAAGGTGATTACGTAACATCATTATTTTGCTAATATTTTTATGGCGGCTATAGATCATCAGTTACCGGAGTTAAATGCTACTTTGAGTGAGCAAACTACAAATCTTCTTATTTTGAGTACAGCTTTGAATCCCGCAAATAGCTATAGATGTCTAAAAATTAAGGATGTTTGCAAACAAGCTGAAAAGTATTATCCTCTTGATTTTTTTAATCAAGAAAGAATTCTTTTGGAATCAAAGATGCAGCGTTATCAATTCGAAGTTCTTAATCTCCAGTTCTACAGAAGTATCCAAATATATATGAGTTATATAGTGAGATGTCATAAATGAAAAGCATAATGTTTATCCATTGAATTGGAGGTAGTATTAAAATGTCTTATGACTCTATCTTTCACATATTCATGTTCATGTTTTGTTTAGAGTTTGTAAATTTTTCTTATTCTCAATTGTAGATTGATTCGATTTGTTTTGACTCTTTCGTTAACAATGGCAACAATTGAAGTGCTTTTTCAACAATGAAGATTGGGAATAAAATAGATAATGAGTTTTTGAGAGACTATTTGCTTGTTTATATTGAAGATGAACTTGTTGAGAAATTTAGTAATAATATGGTTGTTGACGATTTCTATGAAATGACAGAACGACGAGCATCATTGAAATGATAACTCAGTGAGATATAATATTTGTCCTCTATATATTCATTTATTTAAATATGTTATATGGACAGAATTTTTTTTTTTGAGATTTTCATGTATTTTTTTGTGAAAATATTTTTCTGTCACATATTTTGTTTTAGTAGGCCGCAACAGAGCATCTTTTGTGTCTTAGTTGGTTCTTTCTAGGATGCTGAGGAGTTGAGTATTATGTATCTGGAGTATTCATGTGCTAGATGTGTGATATTATGTGGGAAATAGAGCTTTTATGGGTTGCGATACACTCTAGAGTATGTGGTCTACCACGAACTCCTCCTGAGGACAAAGGAATATATGCAATGTGTTGCGGCAGTAGATCCTAATTGGTTGGCCGAGTTGGGACCTATGTATTTTGCGGTAAAGGATTCCGACAATTCGTTCCAAGTGCATAAGAAGAAACAGATGGAAGAAAAGAGTGCGAAGGTGGAAGGAATGGAGCCGGTGAGGAAGGAGCAGGCGGGACGAGAGGGTGAGCAAGGAGATGGAAAGAGAAAAACAGAGATTGAAACAACAGCAGATTGCCTTTCCAGGGTTAAACAAGGTGGTATCTCTTACCCGAGACCCAAAAAGTTTAAGCCTCTGATGTAGATATGGTACATGTAAACACCTGACATTGTTAATACGGAAGAAATCAGTAAATTAACCTGTAGTTCTCTTGCATCTAGCAATTACTTCAAGCCATCAGGGAACGCTGATGCTCCTGCTTTTTCATAAACATAATGTTCGTTGCAGCTGTGACGATGTAGCTGATCGGGATGATTAACACGTGCCTCGCCTCAGTCTTCCTGGATTGTTCCTGCATCTGATGGCATGAAATTGGAAAACGAGGCTGAAGTTTCAGCCATCAAAAGCAGAAGTCTACTTTGTCAGTTCGACTGAAATTGACTGAAATGCCAACCAATCTCGACAGAGGGTTGTAGTTTCAATCGCTAGCAATCAGGAAAGCGATTGACTCCAAACAAAACGATACAAACTTTTCAAGCTCATATTTACAGCTGATTTAGGCGGAGAAGCATTTTCTTCACAATCTATGACATGGAACGGCAGACCGCTCCCATAATCAGGATGCCCGAAAACTGAACAGTATTTTACAAGGTCACCCCTCTACCAGGCAAAAGAGGAATCGGCGAAGTAGGCAGGTAACCATAGCCATTATCACTCATCGTGTCTCCAACGCTGCCAGCATCGAAGCTAGGTACATTTGATGATGCGAATGAGTGTCCGTAATCCTTGAAGCCTTCCAGCTCGTTTTGCGGGAAAGGAGGCCGGAGGACATCAGGCAACGGTACCTCTCCTTCCAAGTACCTGATCACCTCCCTCATGGATGGACGTCCCATAGGCATGTCACAAGAACACATCAATCCCAGTTTCAACAGCATCACCGCCTCGCCATCATTGAATCGCCCTCCCAATCTAGGATCCACTGCTTCGAGAACCTGCCCTCGTCTCCATTTGTCCCAAACCCAATCCACCAGGACCAGCTCCTCGTCCTGTACCTTTGGCTCGATAGGCCTACGACCACAAACCACCTCGAGCAACACGGTTCCAAATGCAAACACATCGGTGTATGTTGTGGCCTTTCCTGTTCTGGGAAGCTCCGGAGCTAGATAACCTAGTGTGCCCACCACTCTTGTCGTGCTAAGCTTCGAGCCATGATCGTGCAATCTTGCAAGACCAAAATCACCAAGGCGGCCATTCAGTTCGCCATCTAGCAGGACATTGCTAGCCTTGATATCTCTATGGATCACAACTTTCTCCCACCCCACATGAAGATAGTACAGTCCGGAGGCGACACCCTTCACTATTTTGAACCTCTGCTCCCAACCCAGAACCGCCGTGGGTTCGTCGAATAGGTGCTTGTCCAAGCTACCATTGGGCATGTAATCATAAACAAGAAAGAGATCACTATGTCGACGACACCAACCCAACAGTTGCACAAGATTCCTGTGACGAAGGTGACCAATGCTTGCTATCTCCGACACAAATTCACGCAAACCTTGTCTTGAACCATGAGAGATTCGCTTCACTGCGACCTGAGCATTGGACTTCCTCAACATCCCTTTATAAACCCGACCGAACCCTCCATGGCCTAACAGCAACTTCTCCTGAAAACCCTTCGTGGCCTGCTTAAGCTCCCTATAGGAATATCGATGAGGACCGACATGGTGCTCCCAGTCCTCGACAACGTCACGATTCTTCACTTTCCTGACCACATAGGCACTCGCCGCAGCAACTATCAGTATCAACATGATTGAAGACGAGGCCGATAGAGACACTACAAGAACCTCGTTCTTACGAGAGGAACTCGAAAACGACGGGAGAGGAACAACCGACAAAGACTGAGCTGGACCGCTCATATTAAAGCTCCAACCGAGTATGAAATGTGAGCTAGAGAGCAAGCCAGTCGACCCGGAAAAACCAACGAACATATGCTCCCCGAAAATCGGGTACAGATCAACCTTATAGGAGATCAAAGGCACCCTAGGCTTCACGGAAGAAGGCGAAACCGTCACATTCAGAACACAACTATTCGAATCGTAATCAATCCAAGCCTGGATGGTACTCCCGCTCTTCATACTAACATTCACCCAAGTGCCATTATCACTGAAATAAGCAACAGGAGCAGACACATTGGACACCAAACCATTCAAATCAACACCAACATGGTTATCGTTAATATCCCCGAACTCGAAGTCCTGAACCGTGTCAAACTCGACCGCGAACACATGGTTGGAGAAATTGCCTACATTGGTCGAGTTGAACACGCCCAGGTACTGACTCGGCAGCGCATAGTTCAGCTCGCCCAACGTCCTCGTGATCGTAAAGGCGAACCCGTGGCCTCCTAGGCTCTTGAACTGCGGTAAGGTAGCGAATGTGAAGGCGGTCGAGAAGGAGTATACTTGTGATCCGACGACCGAGGCATTAGAGGACGGCGAGGTTGGCTTGAACCGGATTCGGCTGCTGTGGAAGGCGTGACCCATTATCCGGTTCGTCGTGTTGGTTAACTGAATGAAGCGCCCGTCTTTGATGAGCACCGCCGAGCCGTTTAAAGTAAGGTTGTTGGTGCTTCCAAGCTTGCTGCTGAACCCATTGGAGTATATGAATTGGTCTGTTTGAGCTTGAGTTGATGAGATGATTGAGATGAGGAGAAACAAGAACATGAGCAAGGAGAGTATTGGCTTGAGATTATGAGACATGATTATTTGAACAGAAACCGTCTCTCTATATCTGCGTTGTTTATAACAAAGATAAGATTATGTACGTCTTGGCTTATCCAGAGACTCCGTCTATAAGGGGAATACTCTGGTGGTGGTGGTGGTTGATCTGAAGAGGGGATTCATCGAGGAATATGGTTTTTTGTGAAATGGGTTTGTACTGTTTTGTGGGATTTTGGTAGTGGAAAAGAGAAAGGGAGAGGAAGAAGGAATGTTGAAGATGAAGACTTTGAAAGTGATGGAAGAAACCAACCAAGGGAGAAGGGACCAATACTAGGGAAAGGTTGGTTTCAGATTACTACTTGGATTGAAACTTGTGGTTTACACAAACACCACTTGCGGCAATTGTTTGTGAGAAGATGAGATGAGAATGCTCGATGGCCCCATCATCATTGCCCATTATTTGCACATTTTGTTAATTAATGTGTTTATCTGTGGTTTGACTTACGGGGGACTTGTCAATGTGAAAGGAAATCTCAATTCACAAGCGCGCCGACTAAATAGATTTAAACGCAAAGACAGCCTAGATCACATTACTTCTCATGTTTTGAAATACGTAGGAGTGTAGAATACGCTTTATATTTGTTAGAGAGACTCAGACAATTGGTTCGAAAAAGTACCGAATAGTATAAACAGCATTTGCATTAGATTATGTAAAATAAAAATAAAAGATAAAAATAGGATGTTGATATGGTAAAAAAATTTAAAAAAATGTTAGAAAATGTGTTAAACTGTAATAAATGTTATAATAGGAGATTGAAAAATTCAATAAAATTATCATATTATTATAAAATTTTTTATTTTTATAAGTTGATTTATTATGACATTATATATAATAAAAAATAAAAAATAAAAAAAATTATACAAAATCTGATGGAAGTATTCTCGGGTAGGCCATCAGAGAGACATGACCCTTCAAACATTTTTGGAATAGATGCAGCATAAGTCGAGACTAGTTAATATATGCACACACAATTTTATTATTTCCTTGATCCTATAATATAAGCAATATTTTTTATTCGGATCGATTTCAAAATATAATCAATATATTCAATTTAATAATTTTTTCAGTTAATAAATAATAAAACAATCATCATATATTACGACACAATCCATAGTTTCCTCTCACAATTAGGTAAATCACGTTATCATTAAAAAAAATTCTTATTTTATCAAATTCGCATATTAAGTCAACAGATTGTCTATAATATAAAAAAGAGAGAGCACCACTCATCGCGAAGACGAAGATAATAAGCAAACAATCATCACTTCCATAGTCATTTGAATTTTTTTTTGACTGAATGGGATTGTAAGTCATTGCAGATTGACATCCATAAGTAAATGCTGTATAATATTTCTAGAACATATTGGCATTATCAAAAAATTGGTGGTTCTAAGATCAACTTATTATTATATTTGGCTTCACTGGTCATGTATTTTTTCCATCCCAAATAAATTACGATATATTATTAAAAACGGATGCCTCACATAAATTATAACAGTATCAATTTAGGCAACTTCAAAATAAAAAAACTCAAATTATCCGTATTTTATATCACATTATAATCTCTCATTATTTTTTTTCTTTCCACGCACTCATAATTTTTTTCACTCACTCATAAGAATATAAAGATAAAATATCACAAAGTCAATATATTTTTAAATAATCACGTCAAGTCAATACATCGTAATTTATCTGGGAGGGAGAGAGTACTGCTGACAACAACAATTACCCTTATTTCTTGTTCTAAACAGAGTTTTAAGATAAAGAGATTTACATAGCACTCCCTCCGTCTCATAATATTTATAATCGTTTGACCTAACACGAGAATTTATGTGTATATTGAATTTTTATGGAATTTGATTAAATTTTTTTTTTTAGGGATAGTCAGGTTATTGTGAGAAAAAATATTGGGTATAATATAGTAAAATATGATTGATGGGATTTAATCTACACTAAACATTGGCTAAAAGAGAAATGATTGTAAATAAATTAGCATAGTCCAAAAAGAAAAATGTTCCATATATTATAAAACGTAGGGAGTATCATTATTCCCTCGTCTAAAACAAGTGAAATAATTTGTTTTATTTGTTCGTCTCCAAAATATAAAACACTATCTAAAATAATTTTTTTTAACAATATCAAATTATCTTTATTTTTATTTAATATCCCATCATTTTATCCCATTAATTTTTTTTTCGTTCCTTTCCCCCTCACAAACCATCGAGGATAAAAATATAAAAGTAAGACTTTAATTAATTTACGTGTTCAATTTTTATTTTTCATTTAATTTAGGATAAAAAAATATTATTGTAAACAGTACAAAAAATCATTTTCTCATATTTGTGACCAGATTCCCTCATCACAGTCTTGAGCATATACTCCTACTAGAAGCCGAAAAATATATTGAAAGAAAGAGAGCAGTGGGTCATGTTAAGTGGACTGCGTGCGTACAGTAAGTTGACTTCGACGGTTGAATGCAGTTCAAACTTGTCAAGCTGGCTGTTATATGCCTTGGTGACCATATATTAATCCAACTAGATGTTAGCGGTGTGTCACGGGGTTAGATTTTCGTTACCCGTACAGCACTCAACTTACTCATTCTTTCACTCGAGCTCAGCCTACTCGTCACCCAAAGGTGATGTTTGAAAACGCAAGAGAGTGTGAAATTGGAAACAAGCTTGTATTAAGGACACTTGAGGGCTTACAAATCTTTGAGCTTATAAGAATGGAATGTCTTGGGATTCCTTGAATGAGATAGGATGAGATGAGATAGTTTGACAAATGAGCCTTGCATCCCTTTATATACACCTTCATGGAAGGGTCTAGACTTTATGGTATAGACTCTTCCATACTCTTCTTCTCCTAAGAATAAACAAGAGTCTTCTAGACTCTTTCCCTAAGATATTTACAAGGAATTCTCTAGAGAACTCTTCCTAACTCTAGGAAATTCTAGAGAATTCCGGAGAACCCTAGAAAAGTATGGAATTGTCTAGAGAAATATGCAGAATTCTAGACAATTTTTCAACACGAACCCCATAAATTAGCCCGTCCGTGACGTACTCCTCCACCTATGTCGCGAACGTCCTCGTCGTGATGCTCTCGTATGACTCGATCCCTTCCTTGAGTCGTCACGATGATCCTTCGAGCACCCATCTTGCCTTCCTAGAGGGAGTTCCTTCCCGTGCTCGTTCGGCAAGACTTGTGAGATCTTCTTTGGCACCTCCTTAGCCACGTGAGAGATCTCATCTTTTTCCAAGTGAGTAGGTTCCTCACTTTTGCTTCCCGTAAAGAGTTGTATGGTTGCGACCTTCTTCGCTTGAGCCTTCTTCGCTAGTCGTACCATCGGGACCATGCAAACTCCGTCATCCTTCACTATGTGCATGACATTAGCGAAGGGAATTTGTATCGCCTTCACACCCTCGATGAAGTCGATTCCAAGCACCAAAGGATAGTCGTCCATGGAAACGACCGTGAGATCCACCGGGCCCTTCCAATCGCCAATGCAAAGCCGCACGCCACGGGCCACGCCATCGATTGTTCGGCCTTCGAGTTCACCGCTCTGAGCATTCCTTGCCCTTTGTCGACTCGAAGTCCAAATCGCTTTGCCTCTCCCCGCGAGACAAAACTGTGAGTTGTCCCGGTATCAACCAAGGCATGAGTTGTATACGATCCAATCACCGTATCGACGTACTTTAATCCTTTCGATGAAGACTTCTCCACCGTGGCCTTCACCGCGTTAAGGATCCTCGATGAAGACTTCTCCTCTTTGGTCTTCACCGCGTTAGGAATCCTCGATGAAGACTTCTCCTCGTTGGTCTTCATCGCGTTAAGGATCCTCGATGA